>RCUC01120867.1:0-14144 GCA_003697995.1 Taxidea taxus jeffersonii
AAACCAAAAGAGACTCTTAATGTCATAAAACAAACTGAGGGGGTTGGGCGGGGATAGGGGTTGGGAGAGGGTGGTGGGGTTACATTATATGTTTAAAGAAAAACGCTTAAAAAAATTAAAAAAAAGAAATACTGTTCTATCTTTAAGTAAGAAAGAGTGTCTAGTATTTCTTCTGAAAATTTTAAGACTTTTACATATCTTTTATATTTAAGTCATTAATCCATTAAGTTTTGTGTGTGGTATGAGAGAGAAATTAAACTTAATTTTCCCCCCCCAAAAAAAGAAGAAAAAAAAAAGAAAGAAAAACTTGTATATATACAACAATAAGGGTAATCACAGTTAAGGGATGGAATATGACTGTAAAGATGAAAATTTAAAAAAGACTTTAAAAAAGGGATTGATAAGATGTTGGTCGAAAAAAAGAAAAAAAAAGAGGAAAGACTGCGATCAGGTTGGAAACTAGAACAAAGCCATGCACTAGATTTAGGGTATATTTTGATTTGTTAGAAGAAACTGTATCCCAAAATTTTAAAGAAAGAAAAACCCTTATGTATACAGAAAAGAAGGTTAATTACAATGAAGGGATATAATATGACTATGACAATGAAAATTTAAAATGATTTGTATAAAGGTATCAATAGGAAAAAATAGTTAAAAATGTTAAAAATTGTTAAAAATGTTAAAGTGAAAGAGAAAAATAAAAAATTAGAATAAGAAAAAAATACTTTGAGAAACTAAAGAATGTGGTGGTAAAAGCCATGAATTCTATGTGCTGTATTCCCATGGCTCTGAAATTTTGCATTTCTCATTGATTGGTGAACTTGGTCTTGGCTGGATGTTCTTGTTGATCTTCTGAGGAAGGGGCCTGTTGCAGTTATTCTCAAATGGCTTTGCTGGAGGCAGGATTGCACCGCCCTCTCCAGGGCCCTGTCTGCTCTTGGAAGCTTTTGTTTCCTGAATGCTTTCTGTACAGGTTTGGAGGATGGGAAGAAAATGGCGGTCTCATAGTCTCTGCCCTGTAGGATTCAAGAGCTTGGGATCCCACTCCTCGGTGCACCCTCAGAGGGAGCAATCAATCATTCCTGTCTCCCTGGTCTAAGCTGCACTCCATGCTCAGCCAGCCTGTGACTGCATGTTTCTATCTCTGGTGCACAGCCCCATTTAGACTCTCCAAACACAGCCAATTCCTGCAGCGTGATATCATGCCATTTCCCCCAGGGGAGGAAGGTGAATCTCCCCGGATCTACCACTTGTGGGTCCCTATTCGAAGAGTAGTGGCCCTGCTGTGCCTCAGATCATGGTTTAAGATAACCCCAAGCTGAGAGCCCACTCCTAGGCTCTGTCTCTGCAGCTGGCTTCCCGCCCTGATATCTGGGAGCTCTGCCACATTCAACCCCCCTGGTGTTTTCGGGACGCCGTGGTTCCTGAGACCACATTGTCACTGTCCCCAGGAGGGCTCCATCCCCCGGTTAGCCTCTGGAGCTATGCCTCTCAGTAGAGAAGACTTATAAAAATGCCAATTTTGTGTTCTGCTGCTCTAATGCTTGCCAGGAGCTAAACTCTCCCCCCTCAGTCTCTCTTCTCATATCACCTCAGATTCATTTCTCTGCATGTCCTACCTTCCAGAAAGTTGTCAATTTTCTATTCCTAGAATTGCTGCTCTTCTTCTCTTCAATCTCCTGTTGAGTTTGTAGGTGTTCAGAATGGTTTGATAACTAGCTGAACTCCTAGAACCCGATGATATTTAGATATCTACTTCTCTGCCATCTTGCTCCTCTCTCAATATTAAAAGTTCTTTTTTTTTTAAAAAAAGATTTTTATTTATTTATTTGGCAGACAGAGATCACAAGTAGGTAGAGAGGCAGGCAGAGAGAGAGGAGGAAGTAGGCTCCCTGCTGAGCAGAGAGCCCGATGCGGGACTTGATCCCATTACCCTGGGATCATGACCTGAGTAGAAGGCAGAGGCTTTAGCCCACTGAGTCACCCAGGTGCCCCAACATTAAAAGTTCTTAAGATAAAATTTAGCTGTGTATTTTACACAACCCATTATATTGTTAAAGTTGTTCTCTTATGCAACAAAGAAAGAAATGTAAATGATGGAGAATAGAGAAGCAACACTGGTAAGGTAGGCAATGGGTTAAGTATCTGGAGGAAAATAATTGATTTTTCAAATCCTAATTCTCAAAAAATAAATATGAAACTCTAAAGGGTACTAGAAACTATGAGCTGGCATCATAGTTTCAGCTTATGCTGCAGTTACATCCCAAAGAAAAAATGTCTCTGTGCTGATGTCAAAGATGAAAGTACCCAGTAATGTATACTTTTGAATACCTGGAAAAAATACACACATACACACACATGCATTCCTATAAATTAATATATGCTTTTTTTTGAAGTACAACATACACAGAGAAAGATACAGATTATATCTGAGCTGGATATATGTTTTCAATTTGAATATTTCATATAATCAGAACTTATGTAAAAAACTGTCACTTTCATCCAAGTGCCTCCTCGGGCTCTTTCCTAATCACTATTTTCCTTTCAAGGGTAGCCACTATTCTGACTTATAATACCACACATTTGTTTTGCTTGTTTTTGAAATTTACATACATAGGATCATACACTCTATACTTTTTGTGTCTGTTTTGTTTGTTTGTTTGTTTGTGAATTAATTTATGATATTACTTGTGATTGTGTAATAGTGCTATTATGTATAGTCTTTTGTTGTGTATTTATAGCATAGTTTATTCATTCTGCTCTTGATGGATAATTGAGAATTGACTTGTTTCTAGTTTGGGGCTACAAATAGGGCCATTGTAAACCCTTCTTATACATCATTTGGTGAATACATGTATAGATTTCTTTTGAATATATACCCAGGTGTGAAGTTTAGGGCCTGTAAAATATGTGTAAGTTTTGGTTTGCTTGACATTGCCAAAGAGTTTTCCAAAGTTATATTAGTTTACATTTCCACCAGCAGTGTATGAGTTTTTGTTTTTCTTTTCTTTTTCTTTTATGTCTAGTAAAGTAAACCCTTATGTTCACCTCTTTTATTAATTCCCTATTCAAGTCTTTTGCCCATTTTTGTATTAGGCTATCTTTTGTTTTTATTAATTTTTAAAAGGGTTTTTTGTTTGTTTGTTTGTTTTCTAGCCCTATCACTTTTTAAAAAATTTATTTGCATCTCTACTATAGGCTAAACACCAGAGATCCTAGGTAGCTCTGATACATAAAAATAGTTGATTACTAAATCAGTAATACGAATTACATACAAATCACTGCTATTAACTTTTTTTTTCTGCTGTTCACTTTCTTAAGTAAATTCACAGAACTGATATATAAAAGTAAATCAAACAAAAAGCAGAGGGAGAAAAAGGAATTACATTTTCTGCAAATACTAGATAGTTATCTGCTTGAACCATTCATTTTACTTCCCTGGCCCACTGCCTTTGTATAAAAAAGGGTTAATAATTCTCTTTGTGTATAGTGTGAGAATGAGAATGTATTACATAGAAACATATGTTAATGAAAATGGCATTAAATTTTTAGGTGGCATCATTAATCTGTCAAATAATTCATAGATTTACTGAGTACTGCCACTAGAATACATTTTAACAGCAGATTACTTTAAAGGTGAAGACATTAAACTTTAAGTTATATTAGATGTCCAGGGTCTTATTGTGAGTTAGTTTCTGTAATGCAAATTTTGCCCTTTTCTGTTTGTAACTTACAAATATTGAGTTGCAACTACATCCCCACAATCTAGAACAACTAAAGAAATAAATTCGTTAGTTTCTAGTGTGGTTTTCATACATAAGCCAGAAGAAAATAACAGTTAAATTTGCTAAATTGCTGGATCTTCCCTTGTAAAGGAATATGAATCAAATATAAGTCAAATGTTTTTCAGAGGAAGTATGAACATTTTCTTCAGTACTGCAGAATTTAGGGAAGAGGAAAAGTTCTTGAGAAGAAAAACCAAGTGGAAAATAAATTTATTTTTATTTATTTGTGTGTCCAGAAATTATTTACATAAGTAATTTGAATTGTATTCAGACTTTCTCTTTTTATTTATAGATGAACAAGCAAGATGCAGAGAATTAAAGTTAAAGCTATATTTATTTATTTATTTATTTATTTTTTAAAAAGATTTTATTTATTTATTTTTGTTAGAGAGAGAGAGAGCGCGCGAGCACAGGCCAGGCAGACAGAGTGGCAGGCAGAGGCAGAGGGAGAAGCAGGCTCCCTGCCAAGCAAGGAGCCCAATGTGGGACTCGATCCCAGGACGCTGGGATCATGACCTGAGCCGAAGGCAGCTGCTTAACCAACTGAGCCACTCAGGCGTCCCTATATTTATATATTTAATCAGATCCTCAGGGAGGAGCCCAGAGACCCCCTATATCCTAGGCAATATCCTTCTTTGTGAGCAAAAGATATATAATTAAAAGGATTGAAAAGAGTCTTGCATTGTAGTACACTGGAGTGACAGTAGCTCTTGTGAGATAGCACTACAGATACTATGGTAAATAGAGATTGCACCATCTTCTGGAATATCACAGACTGCGACTATATGGTCCAATAGTTAAACTCTTAGAAAACATGATATTAAAGGCACCAAAACTCTGTAGTCATTTTAAGTCTTGTTGGGTGGGGGACTGAGGGACACAGGAAGAAAAACCTCTAAGCTTTGTTCTATGTCTAAGAGGTAGGGCACGTATAGGAAGAGACACCAGAGACTGCAAAGATTAGCATGAGGGAAAATAACCCAATGATTTGGATAGCATAAAGAAATAAAATCAATTATTAATTAATTTAGTGAATCAACATTAGTGATAAGATAAAAGAAGAATCCTAATTTTCTTGAAATCTCAGAATAAATCTCATCAGAGTGCTATATCACACTGATGTGCAATTATGCAGGTTTGATAGAAGAAAATAAAATAAAACCTACAGAGTAATAATGATAATGACAAGAACAGTTAAGGCAGAGAGAAATTTATTTATTATAAGAATAATTTATGCAAAGATTGTGGGATTCTAGAGAACTCTTACTACCAAAATATCTTTCTTAAAATGATCTCCATGGCTACTACCAAGATTGAACAAGGAGGACAAGAGGAATAGGGGCAGCTAGCAATGAGAATGTCTCTCTTCATCATTATAATTCCTTTGGAGAAACGATGGGAATTGATTCTATGATACATATTTTCCCATCAATTGCATATGTAACTATTTTGTCATCATTGATATATGGGTTTAGTCTACCTTTTTAACTATCGGCATATTGCTTTTTTTGTTTGTTTGTTTGTCTGCTGGTTTGTTTTTTACTTTGCTTTTTTGTCCAGCTCCTTGTGTTCACATTTATAGGTTAAAATATCCCATTCAGAGATTAGTAAAGGTATCACATATTGGCTACCTATGTGTCTGCCAAAACACAAATTGAATAGAATGCTGGCTCTAAACTAAATATCCAAAATGGTCAGCGGTTTTTAATATTGCAAGGTAGTTACCCAGCCACCCCTACTTCCTTCATAAAATACAGCTCTCAATGGGTGAGTGAAGTCTTGCATTAGTATATTACAATCATCTCTTAATGGGATATAAATCTTTTGGTTTTGAAATACCATTTTAAAGTTGTCATTAAAACATGATAGATTACCAGTTCTTAAGACATTTAATGACTCAGTGTGAAATTGACCCAGTTGCCAGGTTGATAAGGGAGCAACCTATTTATATCTCCTTAATGAACATTAAATGTCTTTCTGGAGTGATGAAGTAGGGGATAGTAATACAAGAGGTCTGAATATGTCAAAGGAAACTGGGCATTCTTGTAAGGGTCACCCCCTCCTCTGGGCTCCCATGGCACTCTGTGTGCCACAGATAGGACCTAGTACCTTGATCATCTTTTCAGGGAAAGTTAATTTATACCAGAAAAGAGGTAAAATATTTCTAATTTCAGTTAGGCTACACCACCCTCCTATCACTACAATTTGAAACCAAGTAATATTTTTGAATACTTTTCTCTTATTCCTGTGTACAATGAGACATTACGTTCTGTCTGTACTACTGCCGTGTACTACTTCTTTTTTTTTTCTTTCAAGTCTCACTGCCACCTGCCACAAAGCAATTGTTTAGCTCTGCCCTATACCATTATTGCTATTTTCTTTTTAACTAGTCTGTCCAATTCATGTCTCTCCCTCATTCCATCCATTTTAAATAAAATAACCTGATAAATCTAATGTCTGATATTGGCGTTGATCATATCAGTCCTTGCATAAAAATTTTATATGAACTCCCCCTATCTAAAGAGGAAAATTCAAATTCTTGAGATGGCATTTGAAGTGATTATACCTTTCTAAACTCATTTCTCTCCATTCCATTACTTATTCTAAGATCTAGATCAGTGTATAAAATTTTTTTGTAGTTGTTGTTCAAGCACACTTGAGGTAATGCAACTCCCATCTGTAATGGTGGCTCACAAAGATAGTGATTCACTAATGGGGGGATGGGTAAAGAGGATTAGATCAGAGTTTCTAAAAGGTGTATCTCTTCTTCACATCTTACAGGTTCCTCTTTCCTCTTCCTCCTACCCTTCTCCCTTTCTTCAAACTTTCTGTATCCCTGCAACCTATAGTGATCTTCCCTCTATTATTCTCCATCCAAATGTGAGACTTACCTTCAATGTTCCATTGAAGGATAAAATAAGAAATACAAAAATTAGCTAAAATGTGTTTAAAAAATTTATGTGTTATAAGTCACATTACTGAAAATTATAGTAGAGTACACTGGCTGTCCACCAAAATCTGCTCTCTATGTTGGGATCCAATCTAGGAAGCATTTCCCAGCTTTTCCAGCATTTAGGCCACGAGAAAGAGAAACAGATAATACTATATGCCACTTACAAATCTGTAAAAGCTTTTAGGTGTGCTTCTCTTTGCATATTCTGTGTTCTTTCTCCTCTGCCAGTTAAAAAAGAAAGATGACAATGGCAGAGCCACCAGATAGAAGTTAGGAAGTCAGTAGTAGTATCAGTCAGGGTTCTCCAGAGAAACAGAACAAGTAAGAGTGAAAAAATATATAAAGGTCTTTATTTCAAGAAATTGAGTCATGTGATTGTGGGGGATGACAAGTCTGAAATTAATAGGGTAGGTCCCCAACCTGGAAACTTGGGTAGGATCAGACACTCTGGTTTTGAGGCAGAATTTCTTCTCCCATTGAGGGAACCTAGTTTGTCCTTAAAGCCTCCCCACCGATTAAATGAAGTCCACCCACATTATCGAATATAACCTCCTTTATTTAAAGTCAGTTGGTTGTGGATGTTAATCACATCTACAGAGTACCTTCACAACAGCACATAGATTAATGTTTGATTGAATAACTGGGTACTATAGCCTAAGCTGACACAACTATTACCAGGTTCCTTCCACTGTGTGGAAATGGGCTCCCTTGATAATCTGAACACCCACATAGAAATGTTATATGAGCAAGACCTGAAACTTTATTGTTTAACAGTGAATTTTTGAGATTTGTTACCTTGACTGAGTGTACCCCAAATAATATGCAAAATATTGCTGGATAGATATCTTTCCAGGACTACTTAAAAGAATAGATAAAACAAACTTGTAATTAAACATTAAATGTTGATATGCTGGTATATTTTAATCTGAGGTTGAAGTTGTTTTATTATCTTTAACAAGTCAAATACTTTTTAAAATGTGGGTGATGTTTTAATTTGCCCAAGATGGACACATTTTCCATGGCACAATTTAAAGGTGAATGTCCACCAAGCTTCATTTTGGATTATCACCTATTTGAAATTTTTAGAGTGAATTTTACTGAGGTTTTAAAAATGTTGTGATTTTGGATTAAATGTTTCAAGAAGGGAGATAGCTATTAGCTTGGCTCTAAACTCTTGCTGTAGTTCTCAAGCACTTAAAGGGGCAAAGATGTAGTAGTCAACGTGGTTTTAGGATGTAAACCTCAAAAGTTTGGAGGCAATTGCTTGCTTGATTTGGTTGATATTCAGCCAAAATCTTTGAGTTCATATGCAGTGGTATTAACTATATTTACTACTACCAGAATGAAATTCAAATCATTCAGTGTGTAGCCCTAACAATAATCCTATATGACTAGGGGCTGCTTCTTCAACATTATTTCCACCTAATTTATAATCAAGATGTTCAATTAATAATTTCAGCACTTTATGCAGTGTTAAGTCAGCTGAAAAATATGTGATTTTTCCACTTTTCATTTTTCACAATGCTGAGGAATGCATAATAACCTGACAAAGTGGGGATGCCAGGAAAGCAACAATTATTAATGGACTAATGGGAATAGGAAAGGATTTTAAAAGAAAAGCTAAAAAGTTGATTGAATTCTGTAAAAACATACAGGCACAAAACTATTGCAAAAATAAAGCAGCTATAATACTTTTGTTAGTTATTAAAGATTCCTTTGAAAAAGAAAAATGATCCAGAAATAGGAAAGACAGTCACTTCTTTGAATGCTTTCTCTATAGCATCTGCCAGAGATCTACTGAAATACCTATGTTTGTTTTGACTTTATCATGTTTATTTAAACTATTTTTTTCCTCCATCCCCCCTTCTGAGTGCTATTTTCTATATTACTGAGGTAATCAATTAACAAATGTTAATCAAGGTTAATTTAATTCATTATTAATTTGAATAATATTTAGGTAAAACACTTCTTTTAATGCTAAGGGGATAAAAATAAAAGAAATAACAATTTAATAATAATTACCATTTCACTATGCTAAGTGCTTTACATGCACTTAGTTCATTGAATTCTCAAATCCTATGAGGAAGATACAAAATTCTATGAAAGTAAAGATTTAGAAAAGTTATATTTAAGCTGTGTTTTAAACTTGAGTTTATGGGAGAACCAACTTTTAAATGCATAAGAGCTGTTCTTGAAAGCAGTGATTCGTCGTTTGACTGAAGGGTACAGACAATATACAGAGTTTTAAGAGAACTCTGGAAGAGGACTTGAAAGCTATATGCTACCTATACTACTACAATAAACCTATACAAATAAATACTTGGTTCAAAAAAATGCACAGATCACACTGTTAGGTCTTTTCAGCAACTGAAGCATTGAAGTTGAAGTGATACATGGCTGCCATTTTAGCATCTGAGGGAGAAAAAATAAGACATTCTAATATTTATCATTTATATTATATTAGAAACATATTTCCATTTATCTAGTATAATTAATAAAGGTCTTTGCAAGAATGGAACACATAGGCAGTCGCCTTAAGGGGATCATTTGTGGCCTGGAAGGCCTAGCTGAAGCACCATCTGTGAGTGAGCACGTAGAATTGGGAGTAAGTGCTGGAGAGGCAGTAGGTACTTGGAAGAGGGGTAGTAATAATGAGATAAAGCTTGTTAGGGGTGCCCAGGTGGCTCAGTCTGTTAAGTGTCTGCCTTCAGCTCTGGTCATGATCCCAGGGTCCTGGAATCAAGGCCCATCAGGATCTCTGATTAGTGAGGATCCTGCTTCTCCCTTTGCCCCTCCCCCTACTTGTGCTCTCACTCTTTCTTGCTCTTTCTCTCAAATAAATAAACAAAATCTTCAATAATTAAAAAAAAAAAAAGGTCCTTGGAAAAGGCAGGCATGACATAACAAATTTACCCAGTCACAATATATCCAACTTCTCTGCTTTCTTGTAGACAACAAGGTCTGTATCAGAAGAAGAAGTCCACTTTAGAAAGAGGACGAAATTAAGAACAGTGTTCTTACTTCACAGCTCTAGCCTTGCCTGGGAGATTCAGAAATCATTTCATTATTTCTGATGAGGTTTAGAGCAGTGTTAGATGACAAGCTGCTTCTGAGGCACAGCCAGTACTTGAACAAAGATGAACAAGCACATGAGACAATGGCACATGATCACTGGAGTACTGGAGTTGAAAGCTTAATTTTCTTTCTTTCTTTCCTTTCTTTCTTTCTTTATTTTGGAGAGGGGAGAATTGTTAAAAATGTTAGACTTCAAGGAAGTGATATATTCAAGTGGGCAGAAGAAAATTTTGGAGAGCATTTATCCCAACTCCCCATTTATTTTTATATTGAGGATAATTTTATATTTATAAATGTGGAAACTGAGGTCCACACAAGCTTAGTGACTTGCACAATTTGTGAGCAAATTAGTAACAGTGTTTCTAAACAAATATCCCACTATGCTCACTGCCTCTAAAATCTAAGGAGGGACACCTAGGTGACTCAGTTAATATCTACCTTTGGTTCAGGTCATGATCCCATAGTCCTTGGATCAATCTCCACATCAGGCCTCCCTGCTCAATGGGGAGTCTGCTTCACCTTCTGCCTCTCCCCTTGGCTTCTGCTCTCTTTCTTGCTCACTGTCTCTCTCTCTCAAATAAATAAATAAAATCTTTAAAAAAATGAAATAAAATAAATCTAAGGGAAGAATTTTGTTTTTTCCTAAAGGTATGAGTACAACATGAAAACTTAATGTTAAAACTATAAAACTTTCTGTTGATGCTGCATCAACTTTGTACATGATTGGCTCTTACTGATGAAGCAGGAAATTCATGATGCAAATTAATTCTCTTGATAGCTATGAAGCCAGAAACTGCTTGAAAAGTAAAACAAGAGATACCATTGACTTTGTTGAATAAATTCCAATGCCTAATGTACTGAGAAGCCTGAATCTTTGAGGAGGTAGTGCTATAGGTAGAAAAAAATTAATTTTTTTAATAGACAACTCCATGAGTGAAAATTACTTTTTATAAACTCAGCTGAGCTGTTTGAATTAGTTATTGAAAGATTGCCTCAATCGTTTTCAAGGTCAGGTGAGAGTGAAATATTGTTCCCCTATTAATAATTTCTAGTCTGTTAACAGACTGTTCAGGAAGACTTGGGGCAAGACACCTATAACATGATTTTAGTTGTGCCAAAATTCTTCAGTATTCCCAAATCCCTTTCCACCTTAATGTCTTCAGTGCTTGAGAGTAAATCTTTGTACATTTCCACTTTGGATCTCAAAGTGTTTAGCCTTCCTGAGTTCTTTTTTGAAGTGCAAATATCCTCAATGAGCTGATACTTCCAGCACTTATCAGCTAAAAATTCCCTGGAATGGCTGAATCCTGAGATGGAAGCACATGGCCACACTAAAAGCAAAGAAAGAAAGCAAGAAAGCGAGAAAGAAAGAAAGAAAGAGAGGAAGGAAGGAAGGAAGGAGAAAAGAAAAAAGAAAAAAAAAGAACCAAAGGTAGGATAGGAGGTACTGAAAACTGGGAGCTGGGGCTATCAAAAATGAACTTCAGGGCAGCATGATTTTGCCTAGGGCTCATTCTGACCTCAGAAAGGACAATATAGGTGATAATGTTAGAGTTTAAACACATTTGTCTTTGTGTGTCATTAAATAGCACAAGTGTTTAACTTCTTCCTCTACAAAAAATATTTAACAGTTGCTTACATGATACTTGCCTTGGCATATTGAAGAATTATTAAAAATCTTTTTTATGGGGGTGCCTGGGTTGCTCAGTGGGTTAAAGCCTCTGCCTTTGGCTCAGGTCATGATCCCAGGGTCCTTGGATCAAGCCCCACATTGGGATATCATGTTTATTTTTTACCCCAATCTTTAAAGTTTACAATTTCAGTTAATATAATCATACTCTTTTTCATAATTCTCCATCAGACTCAAGCCATTGGAATGTCCTTTTCTTTTTTTTTTTAAGATTTTATTTATTTAGTTGTTAGAGAGAGAGAGAGAGAGAGAGAGCGAGCACAGGCAGACAGAGGCAGAGGGAGAAGCAGGCTCCCTGCCGAGCAAGGAGCCCGATGTGGGACTTGATCCCAGAACGCTGGGATCATGACCTGAGCCGAAGGCAGCTGCTTAACCAACTGAGCCACCCAGGCGTCCCCTGGAATGTCCTTTTCTTTCATTTCACACATTCTTTCCCTGAATCTTTTCAATATTTGATTTGTAAGGTGTCTTGTATTAATGTTTTCCTCATTGGCAGAATACTAGTTCTAGCCCTTAGATATTTGTATATAGATCAATTTTGTGCAAATATTTATTGGACACCTAAAACCTAGATGTGGGAAATTAACTGCTATATAGACACAGATCCTATCCTCTTAGGAGTTTGTAGTTTAATAAACTCTGAAGGACATTTGACTCCTCTTTATGCCTACCTTGTCTCTAATACATCTTGCCTACTACTTTTTATTTCATCAACATACCATTTGAATCATATTTCTTTCATTCCTGAACCACCTTCAGTATTAACCTATTTTAGAGAGGTCAGCAATTGTTTGGCTTTTGATTTTAACAGTTTTACTCCAACATATCTCTCTAATATTATTATTACCTGTTTTACTTTCCATAAAATCTATAGTCATCAGACTTTTCCATTCCTTGTCCCTCAAACTCCCCACATGTAATTTATTCCCCACAGTTCTTGTTTAGTAGCTTGTCATCACTTATGTGAGTCTAAAACTCTTGGTTCTTCCACCGAGCCCTCCGTCCCTACCCTACACAGCCTTAATAATCTTCTTCCCAATGAGTTTTTCTTGCTCATCCTCTATGCCCCATCCAACATTGAGCCTACTGTTCTATTTCTTTTTCCTTAACAAATCATTGTTTAAAAATCTATATGTTATTTGTTTATTTATTCTTTAGAGAGAGAGAGAGTGCATGTGCTAGCAGGGATGGAGGGGTAGACCCTGAGACTCTGAGATCATGACCTGAGCCGAAATCAAGAATCAGGTGCCCAACTGACTAAGCAACCCAGATGCCCCCCAAATCTATACATTTTAATTATTTGTCTTGCTTATGGGGTATTTCCCGATTAGGATGTAAGCTCAAAGAGGCCAGGGACTTTTGTTCGTTTTGTTCACTACTAATCATTAGTGCCAGAAATAGCTTGTATCATATACTAGGCACTCAACAATTCTCAACAAGTCAATGACTCAACAAGTCAATTAATGGATTAATTATAATTAATTCAATCTTCAGATCTTTGATTTCCTAATCTGGAAAGTGGTTATTTTTATATATGCATATATACATACTTATATTTATATACATACATATATACACACACGTACATACACATACATACATGCATGCACACGTGTGTATGTGTATGTGTGTATGCATATACACACATAATTTTTTGATATATGTAATTTAAGCAAGTCTTTACTTTGGAATTAATTACCTATCATTAAATTAAATGTACTCTTGGCAGAAATCCAAAATCTAGTATCTTGTCTGTAGGATCTAGAGGAGAAGGGGGTTAAGGATAAAATTTGTTTTAAATTAGAGAGTTTCCTCAGATTACGGATTCTTAATCTTTTTTGTTGTTGTTCCAGTATTGACACACACCTCCCACCCTGGAGACTTTTTAGAATTTTTTTTCTATTTGCTTTCCTCCCTGATAAAATTTTTTTTTTTTTCAGGTATTTTCATTTTAAGATTTTTTTTTCTTTTTTCTTTCTTTTTTTTTTTTTACTTTATTTAAGCTTTATTTAAACATATGATGTAACCCCACCACCCTCACCCAACCCCTCTTCCCCGCACCCCCCTCAGTTTGTTTTATGACATTAAGAGTCTCTTTTGGTTTTTCTCCCTCCCGATCCCATCTTCTTTCATTTTTACTTTTCCTACCACCTTAACTCCCACCCCCGTTGCATCTCCACTTCCTCATATCAGGGAGATCATGTGGTAGTTGTCTTTCTCCAGTTGACTTATTTCGCTAAGCATAATACGCTCTAGTTCCATCCATGTCGTCGCAAATGGTAAGATTTCATTTCTTTTGATGGCTGCATAGTATTCCATCGTATATATATACCACTTCTTCTTTATCCATTCATCTGTTGATGGACATCTAGGTTCTTTCCATACCTTGGCTATTGTGGACATTGCTGCTATAAACATTCGGGTACACGTGCCCCTTTGGATCACTACGTTTGTATCTTTAGGATAAATACCCAGTAGTGCAATTGCTGGGTCATAAGGTAGCTCTATTTTCAATTTTTTGAGGAACCTCCATGCTGTTTTCCAGAGTGGTTGCACCAGCTTGCATTCCCACCAACAGTGTAGGAGGGTTCCCCTTTCTCCACATCCTCCCCAGCATCTGTCATTTCCTGACTTGTTCATT
>RCUC01120868.1:0-27776 GCA_003697995.1 Taxidea taxus jeffersonii
TTGACAGACAGAGATCACAAGTAGGCAGAGAGGCAGGCAGAGAGAGAGGAGGAAGCAGGCTCCCCGCTGAGCAGGGAGCCCAGTTCGGGGCTCGATCCCAGGACCCTGGGATCATGATCTGAGCCGAAGTCAGAGGCTTTAACCCACTGAGCCACCCAGGCGCCCCTAAAACCTTTTCTTATTATTTCATTCTTTTTTTTTTCATTTGACATATTTCCTTTATTTTTATGAATTAAATTTTCTTTTAATTTTTAAATTTACATACAGTAAAAAATACACTTTGTGATATACTATTCTGTGTTTTGACAAATGTATATAGACTGTGTATAAAGCACTGTTAATTTTCAAGACAAAGAGCCCCTATGGCCTCTTTGTAATTAGCCTCTCCCCCTTATCTCCAACCTCTGGTAAACACTGACCTGTGCTCCATGGCTTTTGTTTTGCTTTTACCAGGTTGTTATGTAAATAGAGTCGTAGTTGTGTAGATTTCTGGGTCAGCCTCTTTCACTTAGAAAATGCCCTGAAATTCACTCATGGTGTTCTGCGGATTAATAGTTTATCTCTTTTCATTGCTAAGAAGTTATCCATAGTATGGATAGACCAGTTTGTGTATTTATTCATCTGTTGAGAGATGTTTGGGTTATTTTTCATTTTTGGCAGGTACAAGTAAAACTCTAAACATTTGAGAATAGTTTTTTTTTTAAAGATTTTATTTATTCATTTGACAGACAGAGATCACAAGTAGGCAGAGAGGCAGGCAGAGAGAGAGGAGGAAGCGGGCTTCCCGCTGAGCGGAGAGCTCGATGCGGGGTTCGATCTTAGGACTCTGGGATCATGACCTGAGCCGAAGGCAGAGGCTCTAACCCACTGAGCCACTCAGGCGCCCCGAGAATAGTTTTTTTTTTAATGAACGTAAATGTTCATTTCACTTGGGTAAATACCTAGCAGTCATGTGGTATGTGTATGTTTGATTTGGTAGGTAACTGCCAAACTTTTCCAAAGTGGCTGTACCATTTTGGATTCCCACCAATAATATATGAGAATTCCAGTTGCTGTTCATCCTTGGCAGCACTTGTTATTGTCAGGTTTTTTTTTGTTTTGTTTTTTTATTTTCATTTTAGCTCTTTTAGTAGGTGTATGTAATTGTGGTTTTGAATTATACTTTCCTGATGGCTAATAATGCCGGGTATATTTTCATGTGCTTTAAGATACCTTTTTAAAAATATTCTGATAATACTTTTCTGCTTTTTAAAAAATGATTGCAGGGACGCCTGGGTGGCTCAGTCAGTTAAGTGTCTGTGTCCTGCTCTGGTTGTGGTTCCAGGGCCCTGGGATTGAGTGAGTCCTGCATCAGGCTCCTTGCTCTGCGGGGAGCCTGCTTCTCTCTCTACCTGCCCCTCTCCCTGCTTGTGTGTTCTCTCTCTTTCTCTGGCAGATAAATAAATAGAATCTTAAAAAAAAATGATTGCAGTTTTTTGAAAACAGAACAATAAATGGCCTTAACGAGGGTTTTGGTAAGCATTTGGGTTATAGCTGGTGCATTGCACAATCCAGAGGACACCATTCATATTTTTTAAAAAAAGGCTCTCTGGAGTTGTGCAATGCAGCAGTGTTGGCTGTATATTTACAGACATTATCTAGAATTATCAGTGATTAAGTTCCATGGAAAATTTGAGTACTATCAAATGATGCATTTAAACATCACTTTTCAGTGTTTCTTTGGAAATGAAGTTTTGTTCAGGAGCAGGTTCTAAAGAAATGCCTCAAAGGCAGTATGTCTGATGGATCAGTCTTGGGAGATAGAAAGGCCTATTTCAGATACTCAGCTCTACCATCTACTGCATGAATGACCTTGGGCATCTTATCTAGCTTTTTTGAGCCATTTCTTTATCAGCAAAACAGGGCTGATAGTATCTTCCTTTTGTGGATGTGGTAAGAATTATCAATAATGTATATAAAATACCTGACACAGAGTGGACCTCTTAGTTGCAACTGCTTTTACTTCTATTTCTTCCTGCTACTTAGTGCTGATCACCCAAAAGCCATACCCAGCAAAGGCTTTAGGGCACCAGCAAAGCAGAGGAAAAGAATTTGAACAAAGATTGAAAGCACTTAATATTTTAAAAAAATTTTTGAAGAAGTAATCTGGAAAGAAATAATTTTATTCTATTAGTTGTGTAGCATCTAATAAGGTTACTCTGGAGTAGAGGATTATACTATTATATTTTCTGTACTTGGGGCTTCTGAAGATCATAATTTGGTCCTACCGCCATCACCCACCACAGCTACATCTGTATCATGCCTGTGGTAAAGAAAGACTCTGAAATGTATCATTTAATGTTCAGGGTTCTAAAGATGCAATTTCCTTGTTTGAGACAGATGTTATGAATGAATACTACTTAAGACATCATTAGTTCTGTCCAGTAAAGTGAGAATATTTGAGGTTCGAGGGAATTATTTTGTAAGATTTTCTTAAACTTCATAATTTCTTCATGATCAGTCTTTTAAAAAATTATTTAAATTCCAGTTAATTTAATGTAATAGGAGTTTCAGGTATACAATTTCGTGATTCCATACTTGCATACTTGAACACCTGGTGCTCATCACCACAAGTGCCCTCCTTAATCCCCATCATCCATTTAACCATACCCTCACCCACCTCTCCTTGTCAAGATTATTCTTGTGATTCCAGGTGACTATAGTAAAATCCTTAAAATAGGCAGGAGAACCAGCAAGATTAGATATGCTTTATGAGTACAAGGAAGAAGTTTACCAGTAATGGAGTGGGTATGGAGAAGAGGAGTTTAGACTGAGTTTCTGGACCTGGAAGTAACTTAACTCTTAACTGAAGAAGAAAGATAGTATGATTTTGTTTCTTTGTTTCATTTTAAACTATCTCTCTCTACCTTGGTGTTTTCTGCTTCTTAGACACATTGGTTTTATTCCTTTGTGTAGTGAAGAGGTCTTGCAGCTTTGAGCCAAATTAGTTTGATTCACACTTTTATTTATCAAATGGACTTTTTTAAAGGTAATCATATGGAGCAGAGTAAGAAGTATTCTAAGAAGTAGAATTCAAGGTACTTCTTTTTCTTTTTCTTTTTTTAAGTGTTTAATTCCAGTTAACATAGTGTTAATATTAGTTTCAGGTGTAGAATTTAGTGACTCAACACTTCATACAACACCCAGGACTCATCACCACAAGTGATAAGTGCAGTCCTTATTCCCCATCACCTGTTTCACCCATTTCCCCCATCCTCCTCCCCTCTGATAATCATGTTTGTTCTCTATAGTTAAGAGTCTAAAGGTCCTTCTCTTTTTCAATTTCTTCTCTCTCTAGTATTTTTGCCATTTTGTAGCTTGAGATTAGAGAAAGGAAAGTTTGCATTCACATCTCTTATCTTCATAAATTTTGTTGCCTTTGACTTACTGTTTCATATTCTGTTTTCCTCAATTAATGAAACCTAGATATTTAGTGGGCACTGTCTGCACCTGCTGAAAGACTAAATTTCCGAGGTTCTCTGCAGTTAGTTATAACCCTGTAAAGAAATTCTGGTCAATGATATGAAAGTGGAAGTGGGTGATACTTCCAAAATTATATTTAAAGGGAGAATTGTATCCTTTTAATGTTTTTCTCTAGTTGTCAACTTAGACCATGAGGATAGGGGCTATATTCCAAAAATAGTGGATTGGAGAGTGGAAGGATACTGTATGTTGATAACATGGTAGAACAGTCCTGAACTGCCTGTTTTCAGATTTGTTTATGTCAGAGAGAAGTAAACTTCTATTCTGTTTAAGCCACAGTTAATATGGGTTTTTCTGTTATGTATAGTTGAATCCACCTGCACGCCCGCACCCCCCCCCCCCCTTCTAAGGCAGCTTCCCTTCTCTTGCTTTGTGGTTGAACTCTTGGTACCATTCACTTTTCCATTTCTTTTATTTTTTATTCATTTCTTAAAAAAAATTTTTTTTTAAGATTTTATTTTTTTAAGTAATCTCTAAATGTAATGTGGGGCTCGAATTCATAACCCTAAGATCAAAAGTCACATGTTGCACTGACTGAGCCAGCATGTGCCTCACTTTTCCACTTCTAAATCCCTGAAATCTTTGCTCTCAATATTTTCTACATTTGTTCACAGGCACAGCATTGTAATTAGAAGCTACTGTAAGTGCTAGTTACATAGTTTCTGAAATTTTAATAACTTTGAAGAAACTTTTTAGGCAAGAATATAAAAGAATGTTTAAGTGCAGTTACAGATACTTTATTTCCTAATAAAAAAGAAATAATTTCTTTTTTAAGAAAATTTTATTTATTTGAGAGAGAATGGATGCATGTGGAAGCCAGGGAAAGGGCAGAGGGACAAGTAGACTTCCCACTAAGCAGGGAGCCTGACTGTGGCTCCATCCCAGGACCCTGAGATCTTGACCTGAGCCAAAGTCAGAGGCTTAACTCACTGAGCCACCCAGTCTTCCTGAAAAGATACAATTTCTAAAAAATAATGTATAGTTACTAAGTTGCTCCCCAGCCAAAGCACTCCCACTCCTCAGTGGTGCTAGACGTAGATTGGTTTGGTTAATTGGCTACCAGCAACTCCTCCAGTGATTTGTCTGGGTCACTATTAACCGTCTTGTTACCTGCCTCTTTTGGAACCTTCATACTACCCATACTTTCATCACAGGGAAATACAATAATATAGGGAAACTTCCACATTCCAGTTATGGGTGCAGGAATGGTTGTGTGAGATGAACAAATACAAGCTCTGTTCCAGGCTTTTTGGAACTATACCTAGCCGGGAAAGAGATCATCCTCTCTAGTCTTGAGACTAAAGATGTGGAAAAACTGGGTTTAGGAGAATCCTACTGATACCTAGAGAGAACCAGAAATAGAGGTGGAAGGATACAATCCAGTCTTTTCTTTCAAAAATGGACATTGTACCTCATCCAGGCTAATTTAAAATTTCTTTTCTAGTAACTTTTGATTGTTTGCAATTGAGACATAACTTCAAGTCAGACTGGGTTGGGCACTTGAATTGGAGGGTCAAATAAAGGGACAGAAGTCTCTTTAAAGCCATACTCCTAAATATAAATAAATATAAATATAAAATATAACTAAAAATTTCAAGGGTGATAAAAATTATATTCTTTGATACTTTGAAGGAAGTTCAGTATTGGTTTTATTAATTTTAACAAATATACAATACTAATGTAAGATGTTAATGATAGGGGAAACTGGTAAGGTGATATATGGGAACTCTGTACATTTCTGAATTTTTCTTAAATGTAAAACTCCTAAAAGAGAAAGCCTATTTTAAGAAAAAGTTAATTTTAAGAATTATGGATAATATAAATTGCTTGAGGACAGGGTCATTTGACTTGTTAGTATTTGCATACTTAAGATCTAGCATAGTACCTAGCACAAAATAAACAATAAATGTTGAGGAACATTGTTACACTTAGGTTATTTTGTAGGAGTTTCCAGAAAGATAAAAAAATTGGAAAAGAAGGTATTAAATTTTCTCAATTTTTATTAAAAAGCTGCAGAAATTCAGTTTAATACAAGTTGAATTTATTTGACTACATTTCCTACCCAGTACATTGCGTAAACTTTCTGTTATTGCTCGTGAGGCCAATTTTAAATCCTCAGTATTGTAAATGATTTTGAAAAGACATTAAGCTTAGTTTAGTTGATAAAACTATTTCATTCCATTAACAGGCTGAATACTGAAATACTAAACAGTCCTTTAATAAGTGGAATTAAATGTAATATCTAAAAAAAACAGTGTATCGGTGTCATTAGCACTGGGTTGGGCCCTTCATTTGACGCTCTAGTTCAAGTGCCCAATCCAGTATTAACACCAATATTAGGGAAATGTAGATTAAAACCACAAAGAGATAACCACTACGGACCTATTAGAATAGCAAAACAAAACCAAACAAAAACATTCTGACTACCAAACTGGCAGGGATGTGGAGCAACTGGAACTATTACACACTGCTGAATGGCAATGCAAAATTGTCCGGCCACCTTAGATAAGTTTGTCAGTTTCTTGTAAAGTTAAACATACACTTAGCACATGATCCAGAAATCCTATCCCTAGGTATTTTCCCAAGAGAAATGAAACTATGTTCTCTCAAAGACTGGTATATGAGTGTTTAAAGCAGCTCTGTTCATAGTTGTCGGAAAGTGGAAATGACCCAGATGTCAATGTGTGAATGGATACACCATATAATGGAACACCACTCAGTAATAAGAGGAACTGACTTGGATGAAACTTAAAGGCATTACACTTAGTGAAAGCAACTTGTCTCATGATTCCATTTATATGGCATTGTTAAAAATGCAAAACTGTAGGGACACCTGGGTGGCTCAGTTGGTTAAGCAGCTGCCTTCGGCTCAGGTCATGATCCCAGTGTCCTGGGATGGAGTCTCGCATCCGGCTTCTTGCTCAGTGGGGAGCCTGCTTCTCCCTCTGCCTCTGCCTGCCATTCTATCTGCCTGTGCTCTCTCTCTCTGACAAATAAATAAATAAAATCTTTAAAAAAAATGCAAAACTGTAGTGATGGAAAATAGCGCTGATTAGTGGGTTATGTTACTTATGACTACATATAACTTATGACTATAGACTATATGACTATAGAGAAAGAGTATGAAGTTTTTTGGTGTAATAACACTGTTATGTATGTGAGTATGATGGTGGTTTATATGTGTTAACATTCATAGAACTGTATTCCCCTGAAAAAGTCAATTTTACTGTATGTTAATTTAAATAGTAAACCAGAAGACATACACACTGAATATATATCTGCTTTACAAAGCCTTCATAAATAAGTTTAAATAAATAAGCTTATGTGATTACTGTTTGTTTTCTCTATTAGATTTTTTTTAAACTTTCAAGAATTTGTATAAGATCACTGATGTCAGAAAATCTTTTATGTTAAAAGAATTAGTACTATAATAATTCTGTACAAAGAATTTGGGTGGTCATACTTTTGGATAGGCAAGAATTCGTTCATTGAAATAATACTGGTTAGTTGTCACTTTGCTGAACATTTAAACTATGTTTTGCTCATATTCATAGCTAAGTATTATTTTTCCTATTTTACACATGAGGAAACTGAAGTATAGGGGTATTAGATATTTTGCCCAAGATCACACAATAAGAATGTGATAAAGCTGGAATTTCAGCTGTTACTATTGTTTTTGGGTTTATGTATTTTCAACTAGTTATTTAATTATATTTTACTTAATATCAAGGTAAAACCAGCTGCAAGGCGTATATATACTAATTGGCGGGTCAGAGCAGTCCAACAATAGCCTGTGTAGCAAAAATTAGCTAACTTGGCAGTATAGATTTCCTTTTGTAAATGAATGTAGAGATAATAGTTGCAGGTATTAATAATTTAAAGCATATTTTTTGCCAAATTCGCTATTAAGCATTATATTTATAGTTTTTATGCTCCTCAAGTAGAAATAGACAAAAAGGAAAATAAAAATGTGTTTGCTACAGTACACCAAATTAACTTATAATACAGTTTTTCTTTGACTTACAGATACTTTAAATTTAAGTGCTCTATAGAATAGAAGTTGCCTGGGAAGTGACTGATCTCTATGTAGAGGAAGTCTGTCTCACGTGATTGTTCAGATTTTCTAGCAGGTACTATTAATTAATTTTCTCTTTAACTTCAATTCTGTTGGTGAATCCCCACCTCTCTGCAAAGCTGCCATGCTATCATGGCATATGGTGTATGAGTGTCACGGATATCTCTGTTCTCACTGTCAAACACGGAGGCTATTGAATTCCTGAGATCACAATTTAGAACTCAGAATATTAATATATCCACCCTCCTACCCACATAAACTTAAATGCATGCATGTATATTTTCCTGTATTTATAAATGGTAGCTACTTATTGTTATTAAGTTACTATTTAAATATTGGCTGGCCTGGGAACAGAATGACCACTTTTATTTTATTTATTTTTTAAAGATTATTTGTTTATTTGAGAGAACGAGCGAGCGTGAGCCCGGGAGAGGGCAGCGGAAGAAGGAGAAGGAGACTCCCCACTGCGCAGGGAGCCCAATGAGAGGCTCGATCCCAGGACCCTGAGATCATTACCTGAGCCTAAGGCAGATGTTTAACCAACTGAGCCACCTAGGTGCCCCTATTTATTTTATTTTTTATAGATATTATTTATTTTAGAAAGAGAGTGGGGTGTGGGGGTAGAGAGGAGAGAGAATCTGAAGTAGACTCCATGCTTACGACTGCAAAATCATAACCTGAGCTGAAACCAAAGGTCAGATACTTAACTGACTGAACCACCCAGGTGCCTCTAGAATGAACATTTTTAGCATTGCTTTCCTATACAAGGAAAGTGCATTTTAAATTCTGAGTAGGTTTTGGAATGGCATGTTCATTCATGGCAGCCTGCCTATTTTTAATACATGAGGACCTTATTGCTTGTCAGGTGCCAAACATGAAGTATTTGGCACATTTATTAGCTTGTAATCATCAAGGATTATATATCCGAGTTTGGGATTAAACAGTATACTGCAGATAATTTACATTGTTATGTAATTGAGACTGCTAGTACTACTGATGCTTTGTTAATGAATGATGGAAGACTATAAATTTTTTTTTTTAAAGATTTTATTTATTTATTTGACAGACAGAGATCACACAAGTAGGCAGAGAGGCAGGCAGAGAGGGGAGGGGAGAAGCAGGCTCCCCGCCGAGCAGAGAGCCCGATGTGGGACTCGATCCCAGACTCTGGGATCATGACCCAAGCCGGAGGCAGCGGCTTAACCCACTGAGCCACCCAGGCGTCCCAGAAGACTATAAATTTTAATCTGTGTAACTTGGTGGAGTGGAAGAAGCTATGGTTTTTGGGGTCAGACTTGAGTTCAAATTCTAACCCTGTCATTTACTAACAATTTGTTTCTTCAACTGTGAAATGGAGATGGTAATTGCAAGGTGGTTATGAGATTTTAAATGATTTAGCAGTACCCTGTATAAAGTGCTTATTTAGTCAAGGCGCTTGGTACACATTAAACATTCAATAGCATACCATTAGATCTTTAATTCCTTGAAGTTAGTTCTTTAGTAACTTGACATGCATAAAAGCATTTCACTGAGCTATGGCATAGAATTATGTTTTAAAAGCTGTAATAGTAAGTAGGTGTGATTATTATATGTCGATACCTCTTTGACTATGTTAAATATAAGATGGTTTATTTTACTTTTTCACACCTTCATAATACTCATAAAAAGCACTTATTAAATACTTATCTATTCATGAAAGCTCAAGTAGCAAGTAAAAATGAATAAAATAATGCACTGTTTATTTTTCAAATTATTATTTTGTATAGTAATATTTGCTTTAGCAGGAAGTCTTATTTTATGGAGATACTGGCTCAATTTTTATTTGCCATTATGAAATAGTAAAGCTTTGAATGCATATGTACTTCTGAAATTCAGAGTAGATTATCAGTGGCCAATACTGACCTTCAAAGCTGTTTCAATAAAAGTGAAGTAGAAACCTTAGAATGTAAATTAATTTGGTAATTATTCTTATATGAACCTGATGGTAGGAGTATAGAAGTTGAACTAGTGTAATATATTTGTAGTCCAGTTTTGAAGTGCAGTTTCAGGTTAATAAGCTAGTTAATTAATAAGCACAATTAAACAAAAATAATGTTCCTGGCCTTGAATACTGAAAATGATTCGTGAGAAAGTTTCAGTTAACAAATACCTGATTTAAGAAATCTGTTTGACTAGGCCATGGTAAATATCAGATGCCTAGAGAAAATTTGTTGGTGAGTATCATATACTTAAAATGTCTGGTCAGCTTTGTAGAAGGTATAGTTAGGAAGTTATTTACTCTTCCTTGGGTTTTTCTCTCCCTTTATTTCCCTTCTCACTCCTTTCTCCTTACTTCTTCTCCTCACCCCCTTTGCTCCCCCTTTATTCCCCCCTTTTTTCCCTTCCTCTCTTTTCCTCCCTTGTTCTCCTTTTCCCATTTCCTTTATTCCAGTAGTCTCTGCTGAGATTTTTTTTTAAGACTAAGAAACATTTCAGACACATTAAAAAGTACAGTAAATCATATAAAGACATTATCTACCACTGAAATTAAGCAGATGTCAACTTTTTTGTAGTCTTTAGTTCAACTCTTATTATTTTAAAAGGGCAGGCAGAAGAGCAGGATTCTTGTTTTTTGCAGTATCTTCAGTACTTTGAATAATGCCTGAGTTTTAGTAGGTTTCCAATAAATATTTGTTAAAAAGACCAGCAAATATATATTCAGGAAAGAACAACAAAAAATCAAGTGTCAAGGCAGTAGTGTTTGAAAGAGAGTCATCCACAGTGTCAGCGACAATGAGAGAGTTTCGGTAAAAATTGAAAGCAGTCCATTATCATTTATAAACTGGGCAGGCACTGAAAGCATTAGTTTGCACCTTAACTTTTATCATGAGAGAGACAGTGTATATAGTAGTCATTTAAGGTCCAGGTTTTGGAGACAGAATTCCTGAGTTTAAATCCCATTTTTCCACTTAGCTTTCTGTGTCACTGGGCAAGTCATGTTTCAGTTTCTTCTATAAAGTAGAGATGAACTTAGAGGGTTGTGAAAAGTAAATGAATTAACTCATGTAAGAAAAATAGGACAATGCCTGATATATAGGAAATGCTAAAAAAAAAAAAAATGTGGCCTTTCGGTAATTATACCAAATAACCCAAACACTGTATATGGCTCTTCATATCTTCTGTAGACTCTGTCTCAATTTGGCCAAAACAAAGTCCCTTCTTCTGCATATCTGCAATATCTCCTGGTATGAAATCTCTTCCAATCTCTATAACTAAGGATGTAAACAATCTCATTATTTGTCTTTTTTATCTCAGTTCAAATAGTACTTTAAATTTTCTCTTGGTATTTTATTGGTAGGCAGTAATTATAATATCAGTGAAAATTAAGCAGTGTGGATTTTTTTTTACAGCCAAAATATATTTTGATGGTATTTTATCTACAAAGCTTTTTACCCTGAGAATCTAATAAACTTTGTTCGCTCTTCAGAGCTTTATGAACTTTGTTCACTTCTCATAGCTTTATGAGGATCTGAAAGGACAATCTTAATAACTGCTAAGTAAATGGTTTTGAATTTTAGAATTATTTCTATTCTCAGTACTAATTAGTAATACTATATGCATTGAATTTCAGTATAATCAGGGAGAACTGACAATTTTATTTTCTTCTTTGAGCTTTTAAATGTATTCCATTCCATCCAAAATTATTGAGCATTTTTCAACATTAATGACACATTGGGAATAGAGAAATTCACAGTGAGAAAATATAAGTTCTAAAATTTCCTTCTCTTATTTGAAAAAAGTAAGTTTGGTTATTTACTGAGGGAAAATAATTTTTTAAGGTAAATAGAAGTGTTTAGTTAGCTGTATTTTAAGAACATCTGTTTTACCTGTAGTGAATTGAATGGACCTGTGTTGTAATAATGACAGTCCATTTTTTCTTCTTATTTTGTAGCACTTAGAGGAAGCTTTCTGACAAATCAGTTGGTTTTGTAGTAGTGCTTCTCAAACTTTTGTTCGTTCCCATTTTACATTCTTAAAATTTATTGAGGTTGTATTGCAAGAAACTTGATTTTTTAGATTATATTGATATTTACCACATTAGAAATTAAAACCAAGAAGTTTAACATAATTCATTTACAAGCAATAATAAACCCATTATGTTCATGTAAATAGCATTTTTTAATAAATAATTTCCCAAACAAAAAATGTTAATGAGACGAGTGGCATTGTTTTACATTAAATTTCTTTAATGTCTGGCTTAACAGAAGGTGTCTGGAGTTTTACTACTCCTTTTGCATTCAGTGCATTGTGATACATTGTTCTGGTTGAAGTATATGAAGGAAATATGGCCTCACATACATATATATTTAGAAGAGGGGTAATTTTAGCTTTTTAAATGATTATGGATATCTTATTTGATACTGTATCAAAATTTGACATATGGCATTTTTCTAAGTTGTGAAATCTGAAACTGTATCAGTTAAACCTTTTTACTTTTTACTTCATTACATTAAAACCCATGGCTATATTGTATTCATTGCTTGGCTCTTTAATTCATGCATGGTTTTGTAACATTAAGCTTGGGTCATTTGGAATATATTGGTTCACTGAGTTATGCGGATCTTCCAAATGTTGACATGACACATTTCATTTCATACACTATAAAAAAATCACTTGTTAGTAGCACCACCAATTTCATTAGAAAAGTAAGATGTTAAGCTCATGACGATGAATGCATATTTTCTCAACTTGAAAGTTTGAATTTTATCATTGGAAACTGTCACTTTAAAAGATAGGCTTACTGAATGCCACAGGAGGACAGGGCGCTGGGTTGACTGTGAAGGTGTATACTACCTTGCCTGCATCCCTGGCGCTCCAGACTAGCCAGTGGTGGCTGGGATGCTGATTCCTGAGGCTGCTCCAGAGCCAGTAAGGGGGGCAGACTGCACAGCAGGCCAGTGGCTAACTATGAGCCTCCATGTACCACAAGGACCCTCGGAGGAATGGCCACTATGGGCTACCTGCTTGGAGCACATGCCCTACTGTGTGCAGGAAGGCCAACTGTCTGGTGCACTCAGAAGCCAGGTGGACTCCAGGTGTCTTGGTCTGCTTAGGCTGTCCTAACACAATTGTTGCAGCCTGCTGTGGCAGCACATGTTCATGGGGGCTGCCCTCTGCATATTGCCACCTGTGCGCGTTCTCCGGGAAGGCCAACAGCACCAGAGCCTTGCTCACACGTGTGTACCAACAAGCCTGTGCACACCTCTGCCAGGTGCTCCTTGTCAAGCAGGACAGCTCCACCATCCACATCTCTTATTGGGAGCCACAACGAATGCTTGAGATGCCAGTAGACCTGGCTATCCTATTCCCAGAGGAGAGGCAGACCTGGTTCCTGAAATGTGAGGCCCAGCGCAGAGAGAAAAAGGAGGAAGAGAGAAAAAGGAGGAGCCAGAGCTCTGTGACAGCTCTGATGTGGAGTAGTACAAAGGGTTTTGGATTAAAAAGTGACCATGCCAGGAAGCTGTCCTGGCAGGGTTCGCTGGGGCAGGGAGCACATGTCTTTAAATGGAATGTTCATACACATACACACAAAAAGATAGCCTTTGTTCATTTTCAAGAAAATGTCTGCCAAATGCCCAAGTCTGGAGAACCAGAGTTCTTTCAAGTAAGAACAGTATCCCATGGAAAGTGGCTCTTTCAGCTTGTAGCTTGAACAATCCTACAGGTGGTTTTTGACAGGACAATTCTTGTTTTTTGGTACACACAGAAATGCTTTGTGCATACTTCTGTTTCAATACATAGACTATTAAAAAGATGCATTCTCAAAGGATGAGAATTTAAAAAATAAAAAATTTTAAGTTAAACTAGCTCCCCTTTACTGCCTCCCTCCCCCAACATTGTGTGTCTTTGAAGCATACAATGACTAGTAATATAGTTTGATGCCAGTGCCTTGATTAATTCTAAGGCATTGTGCATGCAAATGTTAACTGTAAAAGGGCAAATATCACCTCAGTGTTATTATGAAAATAGTTTTGGCCTTGTGGATCCCTGAAGGGATTTTTGGGTATTCCAGTGGACTTGTATTTCATACTTTATATGCAGTAGGCCAGTTTGTGGCTATATCTTTTAGTTATTGGGGAGGGTTATTATTTACTGATAATTTTTTTAAGACTGGATTTTCCTGTTCAACTTCTTGTTTTGAGATAAATTTCATAGCTTTAAGCTATTGTGTGTTTTAATGGAATCCAGGTAGTTGAAGGTTCTTGAGAAGAACCAATTTTGAATATTGATTATTTAACAGTTCCTAAGGCTTTTTAGAACAGTGAAAAGGAAATAATTTTGTCTTGGAGTTGAGTGATTCTTTGGATCAGAGTTTAGAAAAAGCAAGGAAAAGTTTGTATCAGTGGAGGCTGGTATTAGAGCTTCAAAATAAGACTCTTTGTATCTTTAAATTACCTTCTCAGAGCTCTTGAACCTTAAAAAAGTTGGTGTTGGAGTCTTGATGCTGGGTGAAGAGAAGTTGAGGCATTCCAGATCTTCATCAGATTCACATTAAAACTAGAGTGACTTCACTTTGTTTTTCTGCATTGAGGTTCTGTTTTTAGTAGAGAAAAAGATTCTGCTGCTAAAATATGTGTGGAAACTTAATTTTTATCTTTAGGACTTATTTCTAAAGAGCTCAGTTCATTTTCTCATGCAGATTATCATTGTTGGTTGTTACTTAAATTTTCATCCATTTAACACATGTTTGTTGAGTATGTATGCCTGGTGTGGGAGGCACTGGCTGGAACTGGGATTGAGTAAGACTCAAGGAAAATATAGACAGACACGTTTCCTGTCCCTACCCTGTTGTACTATATAATTTTTGACCTTAGAGTGTCACAGAATCTTTTCTGCCCTTTAGCTGATCCTGGGTCAGTTCCTTGGAATCTGTTTTCCAATCTCAAAATTATTACTTTAGTGACCTTTAAAGTTTTTTAAAGTTTCATATTTTTAAAATAATTTCAGACTTGCAAAAACGAATGGTATACTGTCTTTCATCTTGTTCCCCAAATGTTAATATTTTACAGTTTTTAAAATAATTTTCTTTTTATTATGTACATATTCTTTCCTGAACCCTTTGGAAGTTGCAGACATGATCCTCTGAAAACGCAATGTGTATTTTATGAAATTTTAGGGTAGTTTCCTGAAGTAATTAAGTACATTCTTTATAAACCATATTCATTTACTATATCTATACTTACTAAATATTTAGTCTATGAACTTAAGTTTCACCAATTGACCAAATAATATAGTAAAAGAAGAAACATTTCTTCCAGCCCAGGATCTAATTCCCGGTAATGAGTTGCTTTTAGTTCTCATTTTCTTTAATTTGGAAATGTTTGTGTCTCTTAAAGATTGATTGATTGATTGAGGGGCACCTGGGTGGCTCAGTGGGTTAAGCCTCTGCCTTTGGCTCAGGTCATGATCTCAGGGTCCTGGGATCAAGCCCCGCATCAGGCTCTCTGCTCAGCAGGGGGCCTGCTTCCCTTCCCCTCTGCCTGCCTCTCTGCCTACTTGTGATCTCACTGTCAAATAAATAAATAAATAAAATCTTAAAAAAAAAAAGATTGATTGATTGATTGGAGAGAAAGGGCACCAGAATAGGTGAGGGCCAGAGGGAGGAGCAGATTCCCTGGTGAGCAGGGAGCCTGATGCAGGGCTTGATCCCAGGACTCCAGGATCATGACCTGAGCTGCAGGCAGATCTTAACCGACTGAATCACCCAGGCACCCCTCTGTCTTCTTTTTATAACAATGACTTTTTTGAAGAGTGTAGCCCGGTTATTTTGTAGAATGTCCCTCAATTTGTCTAATATTTTATCTTCATAGAATTAGGTTATGCATTTTTTGCAGGACTACGCAGTAGTGATGCTGTGTTCTTCTCAGGGTGTTCTGTTGGAGACACATGTTGTTGATTTGTCCCATTACTAGTGATGTTAGCTTTGATCACTTGCCAGTTTTCTTCTTTTTAACAATTCACTATTTTTTTTCCCTTTGCGATTAATAAGTATATTGTGAGGAAATAACTTGAGACTGTGTAAATACTTTGTTTCTCTTCAGACTTTCCTTAACTACTTTGGCATCTCTTTGAGGAGTTTTGACTGAATCAGTATTATTAATATGGTGGTTGTCAAATGGTGATTTCTCCTTTAATTAGTTGACATTCTAACATGTACATATGCATAGGTTTTTATTTTACTTATTGCTATCAAATTATTGTCATTTGTTTTGATTCTCAGATTGTTGTAAATCTGGCCCCTTTAGGCCAACTCCTGTGTTCTTAAGACATATTTTCATGATTCTTTGAGCATTTCCTTAGTTTCTGGCACAAGATATTTTGGGTCAGTCTTATACTACTATCTCAGCCACTGAGGTGAAATCATTTTTTCTAAGAAGTCTCAGTCCTCTTAGTGGAGAAGAGTATTTAGATAAAAGGTTTGGGTGCTAATTATTGTGCTTATTGTCACTGGGGTGTCATTGCTTCCAGGCCCTCTAGACAGAATTAGGCAAATATACATGCTGATACATTCATATCCATTTATATGTCTATGTATGTATTTCTATAACTGAGTTCAAGTTGATAGCTCCATTTTCAATCTAGTACCCCAGGATTCATTCCAGACTTAATTTTTCAAGTATTTGTAATTCCCTTTGCTGACAGTGAGACACCTGGCTCTATTTACAATTCATTTGCTTATTCAATTAATCTTAGAATGCATAAAAGATAGCCTCAAAATTGATAACCCATTCCAGTGGTAAAAACAGAATAATGTTAGTTTTGTTTTCAGCTTGAGAGTATAAACAAAATACCATACTCAGAAGTTACTACAGGGGATGCCTGGATGGGTTAAGCATCTGCCTTTGGCTCAGATCATACTCAGGGTCCTAGGATTGAGCCCCACATCAGGCTCCTTGCTCAGCAGAGAGCTTACTTCTCTTTTGGCCTGCTGCTGCTCCCCCTGCTTGTTTGCTTTCTCTCTCTCTCTCTCTCTCTCTGACAAATATATAAAATAAAATCTTAAAAAAAAAGTTTAGTTAGTTCTTGCCAGTGGCCCTATTTTTCTTTTAGTGGTAATGTGTTATTTGAAATGCTTTTAGGTCTGGTTCCTTCTGTTTATATACCACTTTAAGGGCTAGCCCCCTTCCATACTTGGTGATTTTATGTATTTTGGGGGGTATGTGAAACACTCATATGGTTGAGAACTATAGGAGTTCATTAACAGGAGTCCGAACTATATGAAAAGGTATTCTCAAATGTCATTCCCCCATCTCTTCCACTCCATTTTCATATACCCTCTCAAAAATGACCTCCTAAAGACATGCATGAGACATGCATACACTAATCTCTTGAACCTGTGAATGTTATCTTATATGAAAATGGGGTCTTTGTAGATGTCATTAAATTGAGGGAAGGCTTTTAAGATGGAGACATTACCCTGGGTAGGTCCTACATACAGTCACATACATTCTTGTAAGAGGGAAGCAAAGAGAGACTTGACACAGAAGAGGAAAAGATAGTATGATCATAGGGGTAGAGATTGTATGATGTAGCAACAAGCCAAGGAGTGCTGGCAGCCACCAGAGGCTGGAAGAGACAAGGAACAGATTCTTTCCTAGAGACTCCTAAAGGAGTGAGGCCCTATTGACACCTTAATTTCGGCTCAGTGAAACTGATTTTGGATTTCTGGCCTTCAGAACTGTTAAGAGTAAATTTGTTTTAAGCTTCCAGGTTTGTGATAGTTTGTTAAAGCAGCCACAGATACTGATATACACTCCTTGCTAGTAACCAATCTTACAATTTTCTTGTTTAAATCTTTATTTTATTTTGTTCTGATCCATGGATATTTTCTTAATTCCCCTTCACACCAAAAAGTTTACATATAATAAATATTCTTTGCCCTTTACTTTTTTCTCTTAATGTATCCTGGAAGTCACTGATTTTCCTCATCTTTCTATAGTTGCATAGGACTTGATTGTATGGACTTTAATAGGTTATTCAACCAGGCTCCAATTTAGGATTTTTTTTTGCATATAATGTTTTTCCATTAATTTACAATTAAAAGCAATACTGCAATGAATAACTTTGTGCATATATGTTTGTAAACTTTTGGGGATTTTTTAGGGTAAATTTCTAGAAGTGAAAGTTGCTAAGTTAGAAGGTAAATACCCTATAAATTTTATTAGCTGTTGTAAATTTTTCTCCATTAGCATTGTATCAATTTACAGTGATCAATTAATTTACAGGTAATTTGCAATTACAAAAAAATTACAATTAAATTTTGCAATTTAGCATTGTATCAATTTATCACCAGCAATTTATGAGAGTACCTGTTTCCTGTAATTTTGGCAGCAGAATATTATATTTAAAATTTGGGGGGATAGGTAAAAAGTGGCATGTCATCATAACGAGTGAGGTTAAACATTTTCTGTATGTTTAAAGGCAGTTTTAATGTATTATTTGTCAATTATCTATTGCTAATTTCTCTGTCCAGTTTTTCAGAATTCTTTCTATACTAGGGATATTAGATTTTTATCTGTAATATATGTTGTATATATTTTCTGTCAGTTTTCACCTGTCTTTTGATTTTGCTTATAGCATCTTTTAAAAAATATATTTAATTTTTTAGAGAACTTTTAAGTTTACAGAATAATTTGTTAGAAAGTACAGACTTCTTATACCCACCACTCCCCAGTTCCCTCCATGTTATTTACATCTTATATTAGAATGACACATTTGTTTTTTTTTTTAAAGATTTTATTTATTTATTTGTCAGATAGAGAGCACAGGAGCAAGCATAGGCAGACAGAGTGGCAGGCAGAGGGAGAAGCAGGCTCACTGCTGAGCAAGGAGCCCGATGTGGGACTTGATCCCAGGACGCTGGGATCATGACCTGAGCCGAAGGCAGCAGCTTAACCAACTGAGCCACCCAGGCGTCCCAGAATGACACATTTGTTATAATTGATATACCAATATTGTTGCATTATTACTAAATAAAGTCCATAGTTTACATTAGAGTTCATTCTTTGTGTTGTATATTTTATGAAATTTGACAAATATGTGATATTTGTCAACTATTATTGTGTCATACAAAATAGCTTTTCTATATTAAGCATCATTTTCTCTGACCACAATGGTATGAAACTAGAAAACCATTACAAAAAGAAAACTGGAAAATTCATGTATGTGAAGATAACATAACATACTAATGATCAACCAGTCAAATAAAAAATTACCTTGAAACAAATGCAAATGGAAATATAACATGCCAAAACATAAGAGATACAGTAAAAATAGTTCTAAGAGGAAAGTTCATAGTAAGAAACACCTTCATTAAGAAAAAAAGAGCTCAAATAAATGACCTGACTCTATACCTCAAGGAACTAGGGGGAAAAAAAAAAAAAAAGAACAAACTAAACTCAAAGTTAGTAGGGAAAAGGAAATTCTAAAGATCAGAATGGAAATAATTGAAATAGAGACTAAAAAGAGAATAGAAACGATCAGTGAAACTAAGAACTGTTTTCTTTGAAAAGATAAAATAGGCATACCCTTAGCTAACTCAGCAAGACAAAATGAGAGAGGATTCAAAATCAGAAATGAAAGAGGTGATGTTATAACTGAGACCATGGAAATCAAAGGATCATAAGATCGTTATGAACAATTATATGCCAACAGATTGGACAACTTAGAGAAATGGATACATTCTTAGAAACATACAACTTACCAAGACTGAATCATGAAAATTAAAAATCTGAACAGACCAGTTACTAGTAAGGAGATTTAATCAGTAATCAAAAACCTCTCAATAAATAAAACTCTAGTCCTAGATGAATTTTTTGGTGAATTCTGCCATATGTTTAAAAAAGAGTTAATATCAATCTTAAACTCTTACTAAAAACCGTAAGAGGAGAAAATACTCCTAAACTCATATTGCAAGGCCAGCATTACCCTGATACCAAAGCCAGTCAGTGACACTACAAACTAAAAAAAAATTACACTAGTATTCCTGATAAACATGGATGTAAAAATCTTTAACAAAATATCAAATGAAATTCAGGATATATTAAAAGGATCATAAACCATGATCAAGTGGATTTACCCCTGGGATGCAACGATGATTCAACATATACAAATCAATAAATGTGATACATCAAGTTAATAGGATGAAAGATAAAGATCATATCATCTCAATAGATGCATTAAAAGTATTTGACAAAACACATCATCCTTTTCATCAGATAAAAACTGTCAACAAATTGAGTGTAGAAGAAGGAACTTACCTCAACCTTGGAATGGGAGAAAATATTTCTAAGTCATATATTTGATAAGGGTTTAATATCTAAAATATATGGAGAACTTAAACTATTCAATAGCAAAATTTTTTTAATCCAGGTATAAAATAGGCAAAGGAACCTAATAGACATTTTTCCATAGAAGACATACAAATGGCTTAGTTACATGAAAAAATGCTTGTCGTTACTAATCAGTAGCTAAATACAAATCAAAACCACAATGAGATATAACCTTCACCTGTTAGAATGGCTGTTACCAAAAAGACAAAAGATAGTAAGTGTTGGCAAGGCTGTGGAGAAAAGGGAACTCTTGTGAACTGTTGGTGGGAAGCTAAATTAGTATACCCACCATGGAAAACAGTATGGAGGTTCCTCAAAAAGTTAAAAATAGGGCTGCCATATGATCCAGCAGTCCTGCTCCTGGGTATACATCCAGGCCAGTGAAAATTAGATCTTGAAGAGATACTTGCATTCCCATGTTTTTTGCAGCATTATTCACAATAGCCAAGACACCTGTTAGTGGATGAATGGAGAGAGGGGATGTGGTGCCTAATATCTGTGCAGTGGATTGTTCAGCTGTGAGAAAGGATTTCCTCTCATTTGTGACAAGATGGATGGATGTTGAGAGCATTATATGCTAAGTGAAATAAGTCAGAGAAAGACAACTGTATTTTATACAGTATGGGTACTTGATTTGCATATGTGGAATCTGATGAAGCTGAACTTCTGGAAACAGTGGAATGGTGGTTACTAGGGGTTAGGGAATGGCAAAAGTGAGATGTTGGTCAAAGGGTACACACTTGCAGTTATAAGATGAGGAAGTTCTGGGAAAGTTAAGTTTTTATTGATCTAACTTTAGGTTCACTGACTCTTTCTTATGTTATTTCCAATATGGTCTCTTTCTTGTAGATACACTTTTATTGTTCTAGAATTTCTATTTGGTTATTTTTCTGTGGTTTCTATTTCTTTATGAGCATATTTTCCTTTATTCATTGAGCATAATTATAATAGCTCTTTTAAGATCCTTGTTTATTTATACCAACATCTGATTTTATAAGGTTGACGTTTATGTATTTTTTTGGTTTGTTGTTGTTTGGTCTTATTTCCTTGACCTTTGTATGCCAAATAAATTTGGATTATGGACTTTTATGTTATGAATGCTATGGAATTCCATTATATTCCGCTATAAAAGGGCTGATGCTTTTGTGTTAGCAGGCAATTAATTTGGTTATACTCATACTACAAACTCTGTATCTTAGGAGGCAGTTGAGTTGTCAGTGTGGGTTTCTTTTTTCCCCCCAATCATTAACTGCTGTGTGTCCTGAATATATACAGTTCATTGGTCAGTTGGTCTGCCAAAGATTTGGGCAGAGTTATATGTAGAATGTATGACTTAACCTCTCTGACTCTCTTCTTTCTGTGATTTCCCCCTACTTTCCAGTGTTGGCAGTTCCAGAATCCTCTGGTATTCTGGAAGAGATAAAAATGGTAATTAAAAATTGTGGGTATCTGTGGGAATTAGGAAACTGACTGCTGCCATTCTTTTGTTCCAAGAATATACTGCCTTCTGGAGTCTGCTTCTGTTTGTTCAATGTTCCTGTGCCTTCAGATAGTTATTGTTGTTTGTACTTTTTCAAGTTTTATAATTGTTACCTGCAGGAGGATTTGGTATGGACAAACATATTCTATTATATAGGACATGGAATTTCCCTCCTCCTCCATTTGTTTTTAATCAAGAGTCTCGTTGATTTTTATGTACTTACAGTTATTTATGGCTTTTGATTTGATGTTCAAATCTGACCAGTGGGAGCCCCTTCAAGTTTACTTGTGTGTGTGTGTGTGTGTGTGTGTGTGTGTGTATGTGTTTGTTCTCTATGTCTTTTTGCTGGGCCTTTATTGGGCTTTGAATTCTTTACATCAGGCATAAATGATGTCCCAGGCTCACTTTATTTATTCCCTGCTTTGCATATGAGAACAAGATTTAGATCCCATGACCTGGGTGGTAGGTTCATTTTTCAGGGGCGTCATTGCTTCTAAGATTTCTTAATGGACAAAACTAAGAAATATATAGTTTTTTAAAAAATAAATCCATGTATCAACTCAAACTTACAGAGAGTCTATTTTGTCTTAATTTTTTTTCATTTTATGAACATTTTGTTTTCCCCACCATACTAATATCTTAGTTCCTAGTAACAGATTTATCTATTTGATTTATTCTATATCATACCAAAAAATTGTTCACAAATAACACTAGAATTACTATTATCAAAAATCATAAAACTGGGGAGTAAGATGGCAGAGAAGTAGCAAGCTGAAATGACATCAGGCAGCAGGAGAACAACTAGGTAGCTTATCAAACCATTCCGAACACCTACAAATCCAACAGGAGATTGAAGAAAAGAAGAGCAACAATTCTAGAAACAGAAAATCGACCACTTTCTGAAAGGTAGGACCAGTGGAGAAGTGAATCCAAAGCGACAGGAAGATAGACCCTGGGGGGAGGGGCCGGCTCCTGGCAAGCAGCGGAGCAACGGAGCACGAAATCAGGATATTTAAAAGTCTGCTCCACGGAGGGACATCGCTCCAGAGGGTAAACCGAAGTGAAGACCTCATGGGGACAGCATGGCCTCAGGTCCCGCAGGGTCACAGAAGGATCGGGGTTGTCTGAGTGTCACAGAGCTCACAGGTATTAGAGCAGGGAAGCCGGCTACAGAGACAGAGCTGAGGAGTGAGCTATCAACTCGGGATTACCTTGAGCCGTAATCCGTGACACAGGCTGGTGCTCTGTGCGTTGGGTCCCCACAAGATCCGGGGTGACTCCAACCTGGAGGAGCTTGGGGATCTGTGGGGTTCGGAGACTCCAGGCGGGCTCTGTGCCAGAGACAGCGATACTTGGTCACAGGCTGGGTGAGCTTGGAGCGCAGCTGGAGGCCAGTGAGATGGGAGTGATTGCATGACTTTCTCTGGGCCCGGCTAGAGGCTGGGGAGATGGGAGTGATTGAATTCTTTTCTCTGAGGGTGTACTGAGGAGTGGGGCCCCCAGCTCTCGGCTCCTCAGGGCTGGAGATTGGGAGGCCACCATTTTTGTTGCTGTCCTCTAGAACTCTACGGAAAGTGTTCAGGGAACAAAAGCTCCCGAAAGCGAACCTGAGCGGATACGTAGCCCGGGCCCTGGTAAGGACGGTGCAATTCCGCATGGGGGAGAGACACTTGAAAATCACTACAACAGGCCCCTCCCCCAGAAGATCAACAAGAAATCCAGCCAAGACCAAGTTCACTTACCAAGGAGAAGAGTGGAATTCCAGAGGAGGAGAAAGCAAAGCATGGAATTCATGGCCTTTTCCCCATGAGTCTTTAGTCTTGCAAAGTTAATTAATTTAAAAAAAATTTTTTTTCTCTTCTGCTAATTTTTTTAACTTTTACCCTTTCTTCTTTTAACATTTTTAAACTAGTTTATCTTGATAACTTTCTTAAAAAAATCTTTTTTGAACCTTTATTATTATAGTCATATTTTATCCTTCATTGTATCTAACTTTATTCTTTGTATACACATAGGTTTTATTCTTCTAAAAAATTTGGGATGCAACTTCTTCTAATAGATCAAAATACACCCTAAATCTAGCACTGGGCTTGATCTAGTCTCCAACCCAAGCAAGTTCTGTCCACTTTCTTTTTTTTTTACTCTTCCAACCAACTTACCTTATCAACTCCTTTGTTAGAAATTTAAAAAAAATTATTTTTTTCATCTTTATAGTCATATTCCATCCCTTCATTGTGTTTACCCTTACATATGTTTTTCATTCTTTAAAATTTTGGGAGGTAGTTTCTTCTAAGAGACCAAAATACTCCCAAAATTAAGTGGGTGACCCTGTTCTAGTCACCAGTCTAATATATATATATTTTTTCTTTTTTTATATTTTTTCTTTACATGTGTTCTTTTAAACATTTTTTTCTCTTTTCTGAACTTCTTTTTACCCCCTTTCTCTCCCCCCCTCACAATTTGGGGTCTCTTCTGATTTGGTTAAAGCACAATTTCCTGAGGTCTTTGCCACCCATTTAGTATTTCATTTGCTCCTTCATATATTATTATCTGGACAAAATGACAAGGTGGAAAAACTCACCACAAAAAAAAAGGACAGGAGGCAGTACCGAAGGCTAGGGACCTAATCAATACAGACATTGGTAATATGTCAGATCTAGAATTCAGGATGATGATTCTCAAGGTTCAAGCCGGGCTTGAAAAAGGCATGGAAGATATTAGAGAAACCCTGTCCAGAGAAATAAAAGCCCTTTCTGGAGAAATAAAAGAACTAAAATCTAACCAAGTTGAAATAAAAAAAGCTATTAATGAGGTGCAATCAAAAATGGAGGCTCTTACTGCTAGGATAACTGAGGCAGAAGAAAGAATTAGTGATATAGAAGACCAAATGACAGAGAATAAAGAAGCTGAGCAAAAGAGAGACAAACAACTACTGGACCACAAGGAGAGAATTCGAGAGATAAGTGATACCATAAGACGAAACAACATTAGAATAATTGGGATTCCAGAAGAAGAAGAAAGAGAAATAGGAGCAGAAGGTATACTGGAGAGCATTATTGTAGAGAATTTCCCGAATATAGCAAGGGGAACAAGCATCAAAATCCAGGAGGCGCAGAGAACACACCTCAAAATCAATAGGAATCAGTCCACATCCCGCCATCTAATAGTAAAATTTACAAGTCTTAGCGACAAAGAGAAAATCCTGAAAGCAGCACGGGACAAGAAGTCTGTAACATACAATGGTAAAAATATTAGATTGGCAGCAGACTTATCCACAGAGACCTGGCAGGCCAGAAAGAACTGGCATGATATATTCAGAGCACTAAACAAGAAAAACATGCAGCCAAGAATACTTTATCCAGCTAGGTTATCATTGAAAATAGAAGGAGAGATTAAAAGCTTCCAGGACAAACAAAAACCGAAAGAATTTGTAAACACCAAACCAGCTCTACAAGAAATATTGAAAGGGGTCCTCTAAGCAAAGAGAGACCCTAAAAGGATTATCAGAAAGAAACAGAGACAATATACAGTAACAATCACCTTACAGGCAATACAATGGCACTAAACTCATATCTCTCAATAGTTACCCTGAATGTAAATGGGCTAAATGCCCCAATCAAAAGACACAGGGTTTCAGAATGGATAAAAAAACAAAACCCATCAATATGCTGCCTACAAGAAACTCATTTTAGACCTGAAAACACCTCCAGATTGAAAGTGAGGAGGTTTTTAAACAATTTACCATGCTAATGGACATCAGAAGAAAGCTGGGGTGGCAATCCTTATATCAGATCAATTAGATTGTAAGCCAAAGACTATAATAAGAGATGAGGAAGGACACTATATCATACTCAAAGGGTCTGTCCAACAAGAAGATCTAACAATTTTAAATATCTATGCCCCTAACATGGGAGCAGCCAACTATATAAACCAATTAATAACAAAATCAAAGAAACACATTGACAAGAATACAATAATAGTTGGAGACTTTAACACACTCCTCACTGAAATGGACAGATCATCCAAGCAAAAGATCCACAAGGAAATAAAGGTCTTAAATGACACACTGGACGAGATGGACATCACAGATATATTCAGAACATTCTACCCCAAAGCAACAGAATACACGTTCTTCTCTAGTGCCCATGGAACATTCTCCAGAATAGATCACATCCTGGGTCACAAATAGGTCTCAACTGGCATCAAAAGATTGGGATCATTCCCTGCATATTTTCAGACCACAATGCTCTGAAGCTAGAACTCAATCACAAGAGGAAATTTGAAAAGAACCCAAATACATGGAGACTCAACAGCATCCTTCTAAAGAATGAATGGGTCAACCAGGAAATTAACAAAGAATTGAAAAAAATCATGGAAACAAATGATAATGAAAACACAATGGTCCAAAATCTGTGGGACACAGCAAAGGCAGTCCTGAGAGGAAAATATATAGCAATACAAGCCTTTCTTAAGAAACAAGAAAGGTCTCAAATACACAACATAACCCTACACCTCAAGGAGCTCGAGAAAGAACAACAAAAAAGCGTAAACCCAGCAGGAGAAGAGAAATAATAAAGATCAAAGCAGAAACCAATGAAATAGAAACCAAAAAACAATAGAACAAATAATTGAAACTAGGAGCTGGTTCTTTGAAAGAATTAATAAGATTGATAAACCCCTGACCAGACTTACCAAAAAGAAAAGAGAAAGGACCCAAATAAATAAAATCATGAATGAAAGAGGAGAGATCACAACCAACAGCAAAGAAATACAAATAATTATAAGAACATACTATGAGCAACTTTACGCCAACAGATTTGACAATCTGGAAGAAATGGATGCATTCCTAGACATATAAACTACGACATCTGAACCAGGAAGAAATAGAAAACCTGAACAGACCCATAACCAGTAAGGAGATTGAAACAGTCATCAAAAATCTCCAAACAAACAAAAGCCCAGACAGCTTCCCAGGGAATTCTACCAAACATTTAAAGAAGAATTAATTCCTATTCTCCTGAAACTGTTCCAAAAAATAGAAATGGAAGGAAAACTTCCAAAATCATTTTATGAGGCCAACATCACTTTGATCCCAAAACCAGACAAGGATCCCATCAAAAAAGAGAATTACAGACCAATATCCTTGATGAACACAGATGCGAAAATTCTCACCAAGATACTAGCCAATAGGATCCAACAGTACATTAAAAGGATTATTCACCATGACCAAGTGGGATTTATTCCAGGGCTGCAAGGTTGGTTCAACATCTGCAAATCAATCAATGTGATACAATACATTAATAAAAGAAAGAACAAGAACCGTATGATACTCTCGATAGATGCTGAAAAAGCATTTGACAAAGTACAACATCCCTTCCTGATCAAAACTCTTCAAAGTGTAGGGATAGAGGGCACATACCTCAGTATTATCAAAGCCATCTATGAAAAACCCACCACAAATATCATTCTCAATGGAGAAAAACTGAGAGCTTTTCCGCTAAGGTCAGGAACACGGCAGGGATGTCCGTTATCACCACTGCTATTCAACCTAGTACTAGAAATCCTAGCCTCAGCAATCAGACAACAAAAAGAAATTAAAGGCATCCAAATCGGCAAAGAAGAAGTCAAACTCTCACTCTTTGCAGATGACATGATACTATACGTGGAAAACCCAAAAGGCTCCACTCCAGAACTGCTAGAGCTTGTACAGGAATTCAGTAAAGTGTTAGGATACAAAATCAATGCACAGAAATCAGTTGCATTTCTTTACACCAACAAGACAGAAGAAAGAGAAATTAAGGAATCAATCCCATTTACAATTACACCCAAAACCATAAGATACCTAGGAATAAATCTAACCAAAGAGGCAAAGAATCTTTACTCAGATAACTATAAAGTACTCATGAGAGAAATTGAGGAAGACACAAAGAAATGGAAAAATGTTCCATGCTCATGGATTGGAAGAACAAATATTGTGAAAATGTCTATGCTACCTAAAAGTATCTACACAAATTTTAATGCAGTGCCTATCAAAATCCCATCCAGTTTTTTCAAAGAAATGGAACAAATAATCCTAAAATTTTTTTTTTTTTTTTAATGTCAGAGAGAGAGCAGGAGCGAGCACAGGCAGAGAGGCAGGCAGAGGCAGAGGGAGAAGCAGGCTCCCCGCTGAGCAAGGAGCCCGATGTGGGACTCGATCCCATGACACTGGGATCATGACCCGAGCTGAAGGCAGCCGCTTAACCAACTGAGCCACCCAGGCGTCCCAAATAATCCTAAAATTTATATGGAACCAGAAAAGACCTTGAATAGCCAAAGGAATATTGAA
>RCUC01120871.1:0-17362 GCA_003697995.1 Taxidea taxus jeffersonii
CCCCCCCCACAAAATAAAAGTTTATCTATTCACAAACTAAAGTTTAAAAATAATTTACAGCCCCCCAAAAAAGGTAGTACTTTCTATCTCTAATGCTGTTAGTAAGGGAATTTAAAATTTGATCTGTGACACTAGCAGGATTTAAGAAACTACTTCACAAATATACACAACCAAACAATGGTCTCTTAGCACGAGCAGAGACAATCCTAAAGACAATTTGGTTAGACAGACCCAGAAACGTAACAAAAGAAAATAGCAATGAAGAGTGACAAGGAAAGAAGGGGTAAATACTTTTAAAGAGAAAAGGATCACTTTCTAGAGACATATGTAATTTTATATAGAAAGAGTATTTAGAGCATGATCAGGTAGAAAAAATTTATAATTCTGATTGCCTAAGAGAAGACATTATTCTCAAAAATAATAGCTTCAGGAGGCCCATCTTTCCATCTGGTGGGACTGGAACCGTGAAAGCATTTCCCTCACATTTGACATGATAGAACAGGTGACAAAGCACATTCTCTTCTGAAGGGCAAGGCTCTGAGTCCCAACGAATGTGAGTCCTGGGATCTCCAAATCACTGGGTCACAGCAGCATTCCTGCCATTTTGTCTTTATTTTCCTTACATACTCAACCCAATACCTTCCAGGGAGTCCATCCCACCAACACCGAACACAGCTCAGAACCCCCCCAGCATGACTGCCAGGAGGCCAAGCACAGGGGCGAGGAGGAGCACAGCCGCTGTCAGAGCTGTCCCGCAGGCTGGGGAACACTCCCAAGAAACAAATGAAGCAGGCAGGGCTCAAGGGAGAAACTTTATCTCTTCAGCTACAATCACCTCCAAATGTAAGTACCTTGAAAACCTGTACATTACAAGTAGGGTTCTGGGAAAATGAGTAACGAACGTGCCATCAAGTGACAGCATGAATGGGTTTACCCAGAATCCGATCTGCTCTATTTCTAAGCACCTTCCACGTTTTTGTTGTGATCACTTTCTATATAGAGGTGAACTACAATGGAGAATACCTTTTATCCATTCACGAAGCAATCTTGCTGTCTCCAAGCCAAGTCCTTACTGAGGTGGGGGGCGGCATCCCATATTCATCTGGCAGCTAATAGCTGAAAACAGCCTTTTCCTTTTTTTTGCTTTCCTTTTGGTTGACAATTTATTCAAATAAGTCATTCAACTCTGGATATGTACACTTCTGGATTCTTTCTACGACCAGGGGCAAAAAAGGCCCCCCAAAAGTGGGTCCAGAATATGCAACACCTCTACTTACTCCAGAGTCACCACAGCTTTTCTGCCTTCCTGATGGTACTCTTAATTCCTCCCACAACCTAAAGCTTCTCAGCTGGATTAGACAGCCCATTGTTTTTTTCCCTTTCCCCTTTAGTGAAGGCCTTGTCTACACCTTTTGGCTACAGACAGAGAGAACAAAGGGTAGTCAGACCTATAGATTTCTGTACTTGACCTCCTTTATGTGGCAAAGATGTTGATGTCCAATACTGCAATAAGAAAAAGGAATGTGAGTTGCACGCATGACAAGCAGAACCTACAAAAGAAGAAAAGGAATCAGCCCGAAGTTCTCATTGCCCAAGTTAGGATATAACAAAAGATGACTTTTTAAAATAAATTCATAAATAAAAGAACCCAGCCAGGACAGAAATTCACTGAGCAAGAAAAACCCATCAACAGCACAACGTTTTCATAGCAGCATGCTGGGGTTTTCACGTTTTGAAAAATGAAACACTGACTAATACACTGAGCCAAATATTCTGATCTGTCGTCATTCTAAATAGATGGGCCCATCTTTCAGCAAACAAATTAGCAGGTAATTATCATCACTGAATGCTCACCCTTCCCTGGAAGCTCTATAAACACTGATCATGACTGCCAATTACTAGGCTTCAAACATAAAACCCTCCTAACTTCACTGGAACCGCACTGCAAGAGTCCATAGTACCAGTAGGAAGAAGGGAGTCAGGAAAAGCCTTATGCACTAAAATTCTTTCAAAGGAAGAAAAACAAGCAGACAGAAAATAGATGAGGCTTACACCGCCTTTATTTGATCACGGAAAGAAAAGAATGAATCTTGAGCGATGAATGACCCCAGTATATTTTTTCAGTGTCTAGGGTCAGATGAGCAGTCCCAAATTTGGGAAAAATTGCAAACTGAGAGAAAAACAGCCTTTCTACCCAATCTCCCCTATGGAGAGCAGTGCAAAGAACATAAGCTTTCCAATACAGTAAGAGTTGCAAAGCTAGCTAGTCTCCAGTCCTCAGAAATGACTCATGCCGCCTCCAAGATTCTGACTTAAACAACAACCAACTATTTTCTGAGGGCAAAAGGGGAGGAAAGTTCTTAAATCATTTAATTCTGCCAATTAGTTCCGCAGCTATGGCATTAAAGAACTATGGATATTTATCCACTGGAAGTGGATCAAAAAGTGGGCTCTCTTAATGCCTATTAAATAGTGCTGATTTTCAAGCATCACTAACCAAGGTCAAATCTGAACCAATGTGAAAGCCTCCACTTCCCCATCACTAATCCCTTGAGCCATCCATTCTTCCAAAAGGCAAATGTTTTGTAGGAAGGGGAAAAAATACCACACAGTATGTGTAGCTCTTAATATGACTGCTTTCTACATTAAACTCAGCACACAGGACTACCCTTTGTCTATGAAAAGTTAACCTGAAAACTTGCAGAAATGATATCACGACAGTATGACATGTACAGAGACTCAAAGAATTAAGTGCTTTATCCCATGTAAAATAGGTCAAATCTCTGGTTTATTGCCTGATCATGTGTTTTTCTTGGTATTTCGTTTTCTCCCAACAGTTGGAAGAATAAAAGGAGATCCCCTTAAGCATTTGTATCCAATTGATGAGATTATCTTTGGTAAGTGTGTTGTAGAGCGATTAAGCTTGGGTTCCACTGGGTTATTAGCTATACTCAGAAAAGTATGAGCTCAGAAGCTGGGGAGTGAGGGGCAGAGGATGAAGGCAAAAACAAGAGAGAAGCAAACAACAAAACAAAAAAACACAGTGAGCTGTAAGGTAACTGCCCTTGATAGGGCACAAATACTGAAAATTAACTTACCAACTCAATGCCCAAAAGGGAAAGTTTCCAGAGTGTCCCAGTTGACCCAAGAAACTTTATGGCAGGACCACCCCCACCCTCACAATCTGATACACACTAGACATCCTTCAACTTAAAGGAATACCCTCATTGAAACAAAGTTAACTGTAGTCCAGCTAGATATCCTTCAACTTAAAGGAATATCCTCATTGAAACAAAGTTAACTGTAGTCCAGTTCTGCAGTTCACCTATAACCATGAATTTTAAAAACTTACCTAGGGTGCCTGGATGGCTCAGTGGGTTGAGCTGCTGCCTTCGGCTCAGGTCATGATCTCAGGGTCCTGGGATCGAGTCCCACATCGGGCTCTCTGCTCAGCGGGGAGCCTGCTTCCCCCTCTCTCTCTGCCTGCCTCTCTGCCTACTTGTGATCTCTGTCTGTCAAATAAATAAATAAAATCTTTAAAAAAAAAATTTTTTTTAAATAAAAATAAAAGTAAAAAACTTACCTAGGTTCACTAGAAACCTAATCACCAAATATGGTATATTTGCAGAAGTATTTAGTATGTTTAAAATGTATTTAAGCAAATATATTCCAAGTCCCAAAAGAAAACATAATTGCATGTTATCTCTCTGCTCCCCAGGAAAGAAAAGCTATGGTGCCCAGAAATCTGTAATAAGCTAGTCACTACTGGAACTCCTAACAAAAGGAGCTGTTTTGTCAGTCTTGGGTACATTCTATTCCCTTTGCATGAGGAGCCTTCGCCCTAACTTCCCACTATCCCCCCTTTCTACCCGGGGGGGGGAAATCTGTTTTTAAAAATGTTACTGGGACGCCTGGGTGGCTCAGTTGGTTAAGCAGCTGCCTTCGGCTCAGGTCATGATCCCAGAGTCCTGGGATGAGTCCCACATCGGGCTCCTTGCTCAGCAGGGAGCCTGCTTCTCCCTCTGCCTCTGCCTGCCACTCTGTCTGCCTGTGCTCACTCCCTCTGACAAATAAATAAATAAAATCTTTAAAAATATATATATATAAATAAAAATGTTCCTTGGTCCCCGGTCTCCATGAAACCAATCACCTTTCCACCATATTCTTATATGCTTCTTATACCTATCACAACGAATCTTCTCTTTACTGTAACTGCGTGAACAAGACATGCCTATGACAAGTTCAAACGTTACCTAGACATATACAATAAAAACAGGGTCCTCTCCTCCCTCCCACCCCTGTTAGCCATTTGGTGTGTCTCCTTCCAGTCCAGTTTCTATTCTTAAATATGTACCTGCTTACAGGTTTACACATCTGTCCTATCAGACCACAGACTCCATGAAAGCAAGAACTCACTCACCCCTGTATCTGGCACCTGGCACACTGCTGGTACATATAGGTGCTCAATAAATATTTAATCGACCAATAATCAAAGAATTACAGGCAACAGAAAAGCAGGTGTCTACAGGAGTCCTCATGGGAGCTCCAGAGGCATGAGGAAACAGATATAAGCATCCTTACACGTGCCTCTGCCCAAAACCATGTGAGATTTGGAAAGGGAAAAGGAACACAAAGCACCTGGATCTACAGGTCCAGATGGAACATCAAATGACCAACAGTTAGCCAACACAGGGACACCACGGCACAGCAGCACATCTGTCTTTTGTGAAAAATATCCAAATCAATTGACCTAAAAAGGAGAGTAATTCAGGATTCTGGAAGGCTGCTCTGTCCCTAATCTCAAGGGCAGTCCTAATATCAGAGACACCACACAGCCCCTGCCTAGAGGGCTTTCAAGGCATCAGCCTCTCTTCAGAACAGGACACTAATGGGTGACAAACTCCACCAGAACCGTGTTCAAAAATGTGTGAATTCCTCTTGGGAAAAAAACAAAAAACAAAAAAACAGGAATCTCAGATACACCAAAAAAACAAGAGGAAAAAAGTCATCATTCAAAGGCCAACAAAAAGGTATTTAGATGTTAAAACATTTAAGTCTGAATGTCTTAAAATTAGGGTGGGTCTCTCTTCTCCAAGCATCTAAACCTATATGGGCTTCAGTAACCAAAAGCAGAGCCGGGAATAGCACTATACTCGGTAAAGGTTTTTAATATAAATTATTTAGCCAATTAAGATATGGCTCAGTTGGGGCACCTGGGTGGGATCAGTTGGTTAAGCATCCACCTTGAGCTCAGGTCATGATCTTGAGGTCCTGGGATTGAGTCCCACATTGGACTCTCTGCTCGGTGGGGAGCTTCCCTCTCCCTCTGCCTGCCGCTCTGCCTGCTTATGCTCTGTCAAATAAATAAATAGAATCTTAAAAAAAAAAAAAAAGATATGACTCAATTTAACAGTACAAACAAACCCATTAACCTTAACTTTTTAAAGAGGTTATTACCCTTGTTAGTCATAATCTCAAATTATCAAAGTCACCAACTGATAGATATCCCAAACCATAATGAGCTTAAACATAAAAAGGCATAGCAAACTATTCTGTATCAAAGTCCATTTTAGCAAATCTTCAGATTTGAGTTTTGAAGTTAGAATTAACCCAGTTCAGGGCACCTGGGTGCCTCAGTTAAGCGTCTGCCTTTGACTCAGGTCATGGTCCCAGGTTGCTGGGATCAAGCCCCACATCAGAGAGCCTGCTTCTCCTTCTCCCTCTGCCTGCCACTCCCCCTGCTTATGCTCTCTGTCAAATGAATAAATAAAATCTTTATTAAAAAAAAAAAAAGAGGGACGCCTGGGTGGCTCAGTTGGTTAAGCGGCTGCCTTCGGCTCAGGTCATGATCCCAGCGTCCTGGATCGAGTCCCACATCGGGCTCCTGGCTCAGCAGGGAGCCTGCTTCTCCCTCTGCCTCTCCCTGCCACTCTGTCTGCCTGTGTCTGCCTGTGCTCGCTCCCGCTCTCTCTCCGACAAATAAATAAATAAAATCTAAAAAAAAAAAAGAAAAGGAAAAATAACTAATGGAACCTGATAACTGAAATAATAATAAATGAAATAAATAATAAATGAAATAATAAATAAATAATAATAAATAAAAAATAACTAATGGAACTAAATATAGTGACCAGAAATAACTACTTGAATATACTCTAAAGTAAAGGAGGCTGGGCTGGGGGCTGCCTTAGAACCTGTGACAGTGGGGCACCTGGGTGGCTCGGTTGCATGTCAAGACTCTTGGTTTCAGCTCAGGCCAGGATCTTACCGTGAGATAGAGCTCAACATCAGGCTCCACGCTGGGTGAGGGGTCTGCTTAAGATTCTCTCTCTCCTTCTCCCTCTACACCCCAACCCGCATCCAACCCCTTGCTCAGAAAGAAAGAAGCTGTGACATAACTTTTTACAAGCACATGCCAGTGACATATTTATGGGTTAAATGATAAGTTGTCTAGGTCTGACTTAAGAATAAATTCATTGGGAGACGGTGGGGAAAGGAGGCCTAGGTGATCATACAGATGACACAAGATTGACTAAGTCTCTGAATTGATCATTGAGGCTGAGGAATGAACACATAAGTGTTTATTATAACTATTCTATTTTTCCAAATATCTTTAAATTTCCATAATAAAAATTGAGAAGGTGGTATGGAAGTATATACAATAAAATACTAATACTAACAACCCCTTGATGGATGGATCTGATAATTTTATTTTCTTCTGTGATCTTCTCAGCAAAAAACAGTATCTCTTTTGTGTTCAGAAAGTAAATGTTTACTATTAGCACGATGCTGACAGCGAAAACATTTCTGGTGTGAAAGGACGCTATGACCTGGATGACTTTAGAAGCTATTTCCCGTGACAATGCACCAGAAGCAAGATTCAAATTTAAGAACAAGCTCCTGTGCCCTGAGGCATACACACCCAAATCCATATAAACAAAGCTTCATGTGAGGATGTAACCAGTATAGAATGAAAAGAATCTGACAAAATATCCTAATAGAAAGTTAAACAAGTTAATTCCTTTTCCTGAAGGGCAATCTCATCTGTTTTAAAAGGTTTATCTTCCCTTTTAGCTAAAGTTGATTGAGCCCTTGCTATGTACAAATAACTTGACTGTATGCTCATCTAATCCTCGTAATAACCTTGAGAGGAAGTACAAGCATTATCCACGTTTCAGAAATGAGGATACTGAGATTCAGAGTTTAAAGAAAGTGGAGCTGGAGCAGGGATTCCAACCAAGAATGTAAGAATCAGGCCTTTGTCTTCAGGATGTCTGAGAGAAAAATATGAGAGGAAACGCCCAAGAAGAAAGAGAAAAATTAATCTACTTCAAAACAAATCCCCAAAGTAAACCGGTCCAGAGCCTGGAATTCCAACACAACCCGATTTAAGAGTAACATTTAGATTTCTCCTGTCCATCCTTAAGACCAAGGCAGTGCAGGATTGAAATGATGGTAAAAGGAATACATCAACAAGTTGCATAAACTCCAATCAGGTTAAGGGAGACAGGAGCATTTGCTGACAGTGTACGTGCGTTCCACAATGCTACTCACAAACCCTCCAAGGGAACTACCATCATTCCCATTTTACAAAAGGTGAGCCTTGGAGAAGCCAAGTAACTTGCATGTGATATCTGCTCCTAAACAAAAACCAGTTTACAGACTCAAAAAGCCTCCCCAGGCTACTGCACACACCATGACACAATGTCACTCCCTGAAAAACAGGCTCACCCTCCCCCGCTTCGGAATCAAACGTTCAGGGGTCCACTCCAAAGAGTAAGTAAGCATCTACAATCCCAAATTAGGAACACCCAAACAAACAGTCACCAAGATAGCCCCAAGTCTTTCCAAAATCCAATAAGTGTTTTTAGAAAGATGAAATTTGGGAGTCCCTATAACATACTGGAAGCCGGGCTTACATTTTATGAAAAATACAGAAGCCCGTGATGACTACCCTAAAATAACAATTCAACAAACAGGTACTACGGAAACTTCACTGGCATCCTCAGTATTCAGGACATCGGGTTTCAGAAAGCCATGAGACATTGAAGACGCGATTTCAGATCTTAGCTTCTCCACTTACCAAGTTCCATGACCTTAAGCAGGTCATCACTTAGCCACTCTGGAATCTCACTTCTGGACCCTCTTAGAGGAGCTAATAATACCTATTTATATGTAAAGCACCTAACTCAGGGCTCAGCAGAAGCTTCATCCCCACGTGAAGTGCTCTGGTCTGTACCAGCAAGCAGTCTTACTCTTTCAGGAACCCCAAGGGGAAAATGAAAACTTCAGGCTCCCCATTTGTGGATCAAAGTAATGCCCCCAGGGGGCCCCAACTATCTCCCCTCTCTTCCAAATTAGTAACAACTTTATAGTAACGATCCTCAAATTGGGGGAATTAGTTCAGTAACTCTCTTATTTTGCAATACTATAATTTTACTTTATTGGACTTTCCGATGGGCTTTGTTTGGCATTTGATTATTTCAGAGCCAACCTCCAACTTAAAATTCTAGACCTTGGCTTTAATAATGGAATATGAAAAATGCTAGGACACTGTATCTGTCCAAGGGACAAAAACTCTGTGAGCAGCCAGAGATTGTTTTATTTGTTTATACAGTGACAACAGGAAGAATTCCAAAGAATCAAGTCGTAGAATCTTAATTTTCTCCCATCAGCCCTACCAGCTTGGTAGTAATAAAAAGCAATCGGGACTCAAAGTTACTTTGGTTTTTTTTTTTTTTTCTATTTTTGTATCATGTTATTCACTAATGCCCAATACAAATAAAACCAAAACTAATAAGGCCAACAAAATACTACATTTTCAAATAAACATGAAAATTATTTCTCATACATCTATCAGTTTTACCAATTTTTCAAGCTAATTACCACCAACTATTTTTGTTTAAATAAGATTTTTGGAATGTCTATGACAACAAGACACATGTAGACAAATATATACTTATGACATGAGAAGGAAAAGGGATTCTGAACCCTTACGAATTTTTTAATTGTTTTTGTCAGTGTGATATAGCTATCAAACACTGAAAAATTAAACTCCAAAGGCTCACTGTAATGAGCAATACTGTTTAAAAAAAAATAAAAGATTAAGGATCAAATTAGTTGGCAATTATGGGAATTATTAGCAATACTGATTGTTCTCCTTTAAAAAGTAACCCTCAAGGGGCACCTGGGTGGCTCAGTGGATTAAGCCGCTGCCTTCGGCTCGGGTCATGATCTCGGGGTCCTGGGATCGAGCCCCGCGTTGGGCTCTCTGCTCCGTGGGGAGCCTGCTTCCTCCTCTCTCTCTGCCTGCCTCTCTGCCTACTTGTGATCTCTGTCTTTCAAATAAATAAATAAAAATCTTTAAAAAAAAAAAGTAACCCTCAAAAAAAAAAAAAAGAGAGAGAGAGAACACACCACTGGTCTGAATCCAGACCCAACAAATTCCATATTTTTTACTCCTTTTAACTCTCACTTCCCACTCAGACAAGGCAGGCTTAAGGACTAAATAGACTCTGACCTAAGTGTAACTTGAAAAAGCCATAGCCTGAAGATGAGTCACACACAGACTTTGTAAACTAAGAACACAATTGTTAGACTGTATTTCACACAAAGAAACGAGGAGTAAAACTGCTCACTGAAAATAGAAGGCATGTCTGTGTGGCATAGAAACACACAGTAGCTCAGTCACACAAACAAAAGGAAGGACGACCACTCACACACACATACACATCATCCCTTAGCAAACAAAGACGTATTTTCATAGAGAGGGCTAATTTAACTTTATAAAGAATTCAATATTTTACTTAAGTCTTAGTAATACAGGTGAGCTTCTAAAACTTCTAAATTTCTCATTCCACTTGTTAGTTGCAGGGAAAAAAAATTCTGGCCTACTAACTGAAAGAAAATAAGAAAACCTCTTTTACTCAGTGTTTTCTCCATCCATAGACATAATCTCCCCTTTACAAAATTATACACTTGCATACATAAAGGAGTGCCTACAGGCCGCTGCCTAAAGCAACCTGAAGAAACTGATTTGGTTTATTCTGTTGATCTTTTCACATGGCACACCAAGTTTGAAAATTAGGTCAGAGTAAAACTATCACCTCAGGAGGATTTTTAAAAACCACTGAGACACCATATAAATAGTACCACTAAAATGAAAATAAATGGGAAAAGATCTGGAAAACAAGTTAAAAAGAAATTCAAATGAGGTTGATTTTTAAACGGACACAATAAAGCTACAATAAGCTAAATGTTATCTGAACTATAAGTTATAGAATCCAACACAATTTAGGAAAACAAAACCAAACAGATTAAGTGTATGTCCATCTTAAATCTCCCCTTGGTAGAACAGAGTCAAGCTGCTACCTCCAAAGCTGTTTTTGAAAAACTGAACATAATTACAATATTAATTACAGTTAATTATTGAACTGTTCTATGTATACAACACTAATAACCTATCTCACTTAACCCTCATCAAAACCCAAAACTATAAATTTTCCCATCTTACAGGTAAGAAACTGAGATTCAGAGAGATTAGGTTACGTGCCAAAGGACAAAATTTGGTTGCCTTTTCTGGGATAGGAAGAATTGGTGACTGGTAATCCCTTTAAAGAATAGTGAATCATTTCTTGTCAGTATTCTTAAACTTGAAAATCAAAATCACCCAAGGGATTTGTTAAAATGCAGGCTGTGGGGCGTTGAGCACCACCCCCCAGGGTCTCTGATTCAATAGGTTTCCCGCTGGGTCCCAGAATCTGCATTTCTAACAAGTCCCCAGGTGATGAGATTGCTCCGCGGACCACCTTTAGAGAGTCCCTGCTTTACACTCATTATAATGAAACACGAACACTTAAGAGATACAACAAAAGAATGATGAGTTGCGTTCATGGGACCTAATTCCAGTATCTGAATTTTCAAATTATTTGGTTTAAAAACCTTTGAAGAACAACAGTTCTGTGAAAAGTCATTGTGGTATCAACACTGCCCAATGTCTATATCTTGACCCACAACGGTCCTAGGAAACATAACTCTTTTTACTTCTCTCACCCAAAATTACACACTGCTCTTTGTAATGATTTATCCCCACAGTGAGAATATATATATATGATTTTAACCGTATTGATTTGATCCCATTGATATATTTAATATATTTGATATATCTAATAACTCCAGTTAGAATAGTAGAGCAGAATTTTCCATGTAACCTCCCCTCCCCCATATTTTCAAGGCCCTAAACGTTCAGACATACAAAAATATCATAAAGTAAGCAATACCAATAATCCTCATAGAGAACTGAACTTTCATATCTTTCAAAATGTGGAATAATCATGTTTGATCCAGGAATATTACCATTTGTTCTTATCCTTCCAGAAGATACTGTCCTGGAGAAATGCCCTCAAGTGAAGAAAACACACACACACACACACACACAAAGAGAAGAAAATACAACTTTAATAGCACCTGTTCTCTCCGCTCATGTACGTTTCTCAACATCTCTGTGACTTTACCTCAGTTAGATCAATAGCCCTGGGTTCCACTGAGCTTCACCTCAACCCACCTGACTCCCACTTCAGTAGGCTGTCGACCCACTCTGGCAACTACTGCAGACTTGTAAATATATTCATGCCCCCTTATCACACAAGGGGGGACCATCAAGAGGAGGGCTCCACAGCCAGAGTTCTACCAGATGTAGCCGTGACAGATGTGAACGGCAGAAGAAACCCTGTAAGGCAGGACTGTGCTTTGGAGGCTAAACTCCTGGCACTCGGTCCCCACTTTGAAAGGCAAAGAATCAACACCCAACACCCACGTCGTGTTGCCAAACAGGCGATGGGGTCCTGACCTTGGCTGCTGTAATAATGGGAGGCTGCTTGCCTGCTCCGCATCCTGATTACCACCGCATAGGTACCAGTTTCCTTGGCCAGCCAGTTCTGTAATGTTATTCTGGGAATCATTCCTAGAAATTCAACGCAGAGCCGGCTCTTCCCACGCCTCCAAGATATATTAAGGACTTAATTCCCTCATTAAATCCCTCTCTGCTAAAACTGGCTAGAGTGGTCTGTTTTCAACAGGTGAATCCACACCTACATACTACCAAAAAAGAAAAGGATTCTTTTTCATTTATTACTAGTGAAAGGAAATCACTGTAGCAAAGGGAAGTATTAGAACCTAGAGTAACAGAAGAGAAAGACAACACTGGGAAGATCTGGATTCTACTCCAGACTTCTCCACTGACCTTCACTAAACAGAATGCTGGATGAATTAAAAATAAATCTAGATAAATCATCCCTCCCCTGGTCCTATCCGGCACAAAAGAGGTTTTCAAAATGTTTGAATCATTCTGAATTAAGGTTTGTTCTAAATATTACAGAAGCATAACGAAAAAGGGTAATTGATTAACAATCTGGGCCTTGGCTTCTTCATCTGAAAATGGGAAACCTATCAAAGAAAGAATGACTGAGGGGCACCTGGGTGGCTCAGTGGGTTAAGCCTCTGCTTCCGTCAGGTCATGAGCTCATGGTCCTGGGATCAAGCCCTACATCGGGCTCTCTGCTCAGTGGGGAGCCTGCTTCCTCCTCTCTCTGCCTGCCTCTCTGCCTGCTTGTGATCTCGTCTGTCAGATAAATAAATAAAATCTTTAAAAATAAATAAATAAATAGAAAGAAAGAAAGAATGACTGAGCCTGGGTGGCTCAGTTGGTTAAACATCTGCCTTTGGCTCAGGGCATGATCTCAGGGTCCTGGGATCTAGTCCCGCATTGGGCTCCCTGTTCAGTAGGGAGTCTGCTTCTCCTTCACTCTCTGCCTCTCCCCTCCACTCATGCTCTCTGTCTCTTGCTCTCGCTCGCTCTGAAATAAAATCTTAAAAAAAAGAAAGAAAGAAAGAATGACAGATAAAGAACACTACACTGTTCCATACAGCAGCCACTACCACAAGCGACCATTAAGCATCTGGGGTATGGTCAGTGCAACCTTAAATATATGGGGAACAATTTGAGTATATGAATCTACTTTTTTATCTGTGCATTTTATAAAATCTGGTGTATAAAATACACCAGATTTCGAAGGCTCAGTACAAAGAGAAATAGTTTATAATTGTTTATACTGATTACACATTGTAATCAGTATAAGATACTACATAAAATAATATTTTAGATATATTAGGTTAAACAAATTATACCTTTTTTTTAAATATAGCTATGAGAAAACTTAAAATTACAACTCTGCTTTGCTTTATACTGGACAGTGCTACCTTAAGGGATATAAAACATGTAGCAAGTTTTGAAGGCAAAGGTAAGAATGAGGATAAGTCAGATTAACAACATTGAGAAACGGGAAATATACTTCTATAAAGAGCCGTGAGGAAACCTAAAAAGCATCTTTCCAAATAAGACTTCTAAGTACCCAAATAATTTACTCACAATAATCCTGACCTACGAATGAACAAATGTAAATAAATCCTTAAAAAAAAAAAAAAAAGCTCAGCAGCAAGCTGACGAGAGTCATCACAGATGAACACAAAGTTAATTTTCTATGAAATAGCCAAGTATGAAAGGTATGAGGAAATGGAGTCTTGTGGTTAGAGGGAAAGAGCTCTTTCTCCTAACCCCACCCTTTTTATTCACTCCTAAGTCCAAAACCAGGTTAGGGACACATAGGAAAGACTAGACAGGACACGGTACCAGCACAAATGTGAGGCAGGCCTCCAGCCTGGTGACCCAGAGAGGTCAGTGTGGCATGCCCGGGAGGGAAGGGGAAGAGCTGGTTGCTCTGTTTTCTTCAGGGGAGGTGGAGGTACCGGGTGAATTCAGACCTTACATGAAGGTCGTACGTAGCTTTTTGTAAGTACAACTAATTAAGTCGCATCAAACTTGTGTGGGATTAAATGGGGAGCAATATCCCAGTTATACTAATGAGGCCCAAATAGAGAAAGCCTTGCTTGTTGTCACCTTCACAAGGTCCAAGGCTCTGGCTTGGTTACCGCTGTCTCACAGCATAAAATGTCTACCCATCTCAGCCTTGTGTGTGCACACAACCAGTCTGGTAAACGGTCATAAAGGCAATCGCTACTACCCCCTTTCTTAGCGCTCCTTCTTCCCTGAGAGAATTTAATAACTCCTTAAACCAAACAAACAAAAAATCCCTTCTCTCCATTTATGGCAATTAACTGAGGCCCAATCTCCTGCTGTAAGTAGACAGTAGAAGAGTTAACAGTTCAAGTTTTCCTGAAGCTCAGCTTGTAACATAGAACAAATGACTTAAGAAATACCCTTCCAGAGACATGTTCCCACTCTTGGTAGTCCTGAATAAATCCCAACCGCGATCCACCCCTGCAAAGCCGAGAGCTTTCATAAAATAAGCTCTTAGGTTCCTGGCTCCTCGGGCTCCTGGACAACTCTTTAATCCATCTGCTTTGAGCAATTTTATCCAGAACCCACACTCTGTGTATAATGGCCAGTCCTAGAGAAGATCAAAGCTGTGAACCAAAAAGCAATCAGAGACGGAATGACTTGAAATATAAAATAGTTTTCCTTCCAAATAGGCAAGGCTAACCAATGTTTCCATTATGCGCCCTCCCCCCAAACATGCCTAGGTAGATGGAGCCTGGAAATCAAGCAGTCAAGAGCGCTGCCTCAAGGAGAAAGTGTACACCACCCACCAGTTTGAGGGACTGGACTGGACCTGCAACCATTTACACAAGGCTAACCTGCCTAACCACCCAAAGAGAAACACTTCTGTCAACAGAGTTTATTTCTACGCATACAGTACATTCCAAACAAGCAGTGCAAACTAAGCTACACTGTGTTCATTAATTCAGACAGAAAGATAATGAATGCCAAATTCTTTTTTTTTTTAAGATTTTACTTTTAAGTAATCTCTACACCCAACCTGGGACTCGAACCTCTAACACCGAGACCAAAAGGAGCATGCTCTGCAGATTTTGATAGTGCCAAATTCTAATTGAAGATTACCATGGATATACCCATCACTTTTCAGTGCTTCTTTAAATTCAGATTAACAATGGACTCAAAAGTGATTTAGGGTTGATGAATGAACCCTTTAAGATTGTGTTTTGCTTTAAAGCATGGATGAACTCAATCTCTGACTTAAATGTAGTAAACCTCAAGAGCGGGGACACTACTGTTACTCCCTTCTTTGATACTAAAGTGAGAGCGGTAAGTTAATGTTTATCTTAGCATTACCAACATGAAGCTGGAAGTGGGGGCTTTTAAGCAAACGAATTACATAAACAAAATTAAAGAGGTGTTAAACAAATTCATTTCACTCCCTTCAGAAGTTCATTTACATACTGACAATGTAAACAGCAGCTACAGAGGTGCTTTGATCTGCTAATAACAAAACATTTTTATCTTTTCATTAAATTAGGAGTTCTAAGAGACCCCTTTAATGATGACAAGGGCAACCGAAGTAAGTCTTCCCTAACTCATACTAGAAATTCATTAGGAATTTGCGGGGGAGCGGGAGGGAGACTAAAAGAGGTAATGTAATTCACCTTTCACTCTTGGGGTGGTCGACTCCCATTCTGAACACAACCTGCCAGCCACCCCAACGGGTGGGTCTCGAACCAGGGAGCAGCGGATTAAAATGCTCAGGCTGTTAAGGTCCCGGCAGCCAATGAAAAATATGAACTGAGTCTGTGCTCAGTCAGTGCAGCACCTTCAGCAAATTTCCCAGATACTCAATGACGACCAGGAAACACCACCCAATTCTATCAGGTACCAGGAAAACATGCCACACTCAACCTTTCTTTGCAGATCTAACCCTTCAGTTTGGTTCAGAGCAGTATTATGACCTTTGCCTGTTTCTCTAAACAACAAAAAGGCACCTGAGGGTCTCCATCATGACTTATGGAGAGTACCCCTCCCTCCAGTTTGAAGATACCTAGTCTCTCTCTCTCTCTCTTTTTAGAGAGTGTGTAGATGGGATGGAAAGTGCTTGGGGGAAGGGAGAGCAGAAAGGAGAAGAATCTTAAGCAGGCTCCACACCCAGGCTGAAGCCCAAGCAGGGCTCAACCCCAGGACCCTGAGTTTATAACCTGAGCCAAAATCAGAAATTGGACACTAAACCAACTGAGCCATCCAGGCAGGCAGCCCTCTTTTTTTTTTTTCCTTCTTTCTAAAATGAAACAAGCTCTTGGGGCACCTGGGTGGCTCAGTTGGGTAAGTGTCTGCCTTCGGCTAAGGTCATGATCCCAAGGTCAGGGGATCAAGCCCACAGTGGGCTCCCTGCTTGGCAGGGAGTCTGCTTCTCTCTCTCCCTCTGCCACTCCCCCCATTCTCTCTCTCAAATAAATAAAACCTTTTAAAAGAAACAGAACAAAGTCTGTATCTGGTGCTCAAATCCAACTGCAATGAAATTTTTTTTGCATTTTATATCTTAATTTCAAGTTCCTTCCCCTATAAAACAAGGGTGAATGCCAAATACCTTTTTTAAAGTTCATAAACTACGATTAGAGCAGTTTTGGGCTTACAAAAAAATTAGCAGAAAGTACAGAATTCCCATATGTTCCCCTCACTCCCCCTCACTTCACCCCACCCTTGCTGTCTCCCCATTAATAACATCTTACATTGGTGTGGTACATTTGTTACAACTTGATGCGCCAATATCAATACATTATTATTAACTTAAGTCCAAAGCTTAGGATCCCGTCTTTGTGCTGTATAATTCTATGGGTTTTGACGATTCATAAGGTCTTATATACACCATCACAGGATCATACGAAATAGTTTAACTGCCCTAAAAATCTCATGTTCCACCTAGTCATCCTTTCTTTGTCCTTCTACTACTCTACAAAACCCCTAGCAACCACTAATCTTTTTTTTTTTAAGATTTTTATTTATTTATTAGTTAGAGAGAGCGAGCGAGCACAGGCAGACAGAGAGGCAGGCAGAGGCAGAGGGAGAAGCAGGCTCCCTGCCGAGCAAGGAGCCCGATGTGGGACTCGATCCCAGGACGCTGGGATCATGACCTGAGCCGAAGGCAGCCGCTTAACCAACTGAGCCACCCAGGCGTCCCGCAACCACTAATCTTTTTTACTGTCTCCATAGTTTTGCCTTTTCCAGAATGTCATATACCTGGAATTATATAATATGTAGGCTTCTCAGAATGGCTTCTTTCACTTAGCAATATGCATTTAAGGCTCTTCCATATCTTTATGGTTTGATAGCTCATGTCTCTTTCTTGCTGAATAAAATCCCACTGTATGCATATACCACAGTTTTCCAGTCACTTACTGAAGGACATCTCAGTTGCTCCCAATTTTTGCCCTGTACAAATAAGGCTGTTACTGAACATTCATGTGTAGATTTGTGTGTGGAAATAAGTTTTCAACTAAT
>RCUC01120872.1:0-31918 GCA_003697995.1 Taxidea taxus jeffersonii
TTTTATTAAAGATATATAATAATATTCATACCACTAAAGTGAGACTTCAACTGGGAATTCCATTAGCTTAATAGGGTAAAGCCAAGAAATTTCAATCCCAAACACAGGTTAACAAATTTTGTATACAGGACATAGGTTCAGATTTTTATCTCCTTATTTTCTGCACTTTAGAAAATATTTTAAAATGTGGATAATATTAATAGGTCTTAGCCTGAGGTTAAATTATTATTACTATTGTTATTAGGATTAAAAAGAGGGAATAGTGGATTTTTTAAAATCTGGTTTTCTGTCTCTAAATTATCTGAACAGGGACGTCTGGGTGGCTCAGTTGGTTAAGCCGCTGCCTTCGGCTCAGGTCATGGTCCCACTGTCCTGAGATCCAGTCCCACATCCGGCTCCTTGCTCGGCAGGGAGCCTGCTTCTCCTTCTGCCTCTGCCTGCCTCTCTGTCTGCCTGTGCTCGCTCTCTCTCTCCCTCTCTCTCTAACAAATAAATAAATAAATAAGTAAATAAATAAGTAAATAAATAAATAAATTAGCTGAACAAGGAGGAAAAACAAGCTTTGTATTTTGGCTGTCAAGGCAATTGCTCAAATATAATTTTGTGGTTGGATAACTCAAGAGTGGATTAGTTACAAAACTTCTGATTTTTGGCATTTGCTGTTCAAAGTCCTGAAAAGAAGGAAGGATGCCTTGTTTCACAATGTGCATTTAAAAAACAATGTGGAAACAACAGCAATCTGCATCTCATCACTTTATTGGGATTCAAAGCAATTTTGCAGTCCTCTTCTGCTTAAAGCTGCACAGACTGCAGGGCTCCAGATGTTTGTATGGAAGGGCATTTGCTTTCACCAACATTTTCCTGACCACTGGGGATTCCCAGTTGGCTCTGGACAAAGGCAGAGGCTTTGTGTCATTCCAGGTATCATGCAGCTAACCCCTAGAGATGCTGGGCTTTTTATGTAGTCTGCCTATTGCTTAACCGCTTTCCCATGAGCAGATTTCTTTAGTGCACTCAGAGAATTTGCAGATCATGGTAATAAAATGCTTAAGTTAACATTATCAAGAAAATGTAAACACTGTTTTGATAGATGCCGTGAGTCTACTCAAAGTACAGAATCAGTTGCAATGAAACAGCTGGCTACTTACTGCTTTAAAAGGAGCAGAAAGCCTGAATGTACTGTCTTTTATCTATTTCTTTCTCCAATAGAATTTGGAGATGTCCCCAGAGCATTGGTTCAGACACTTGCTGTGATAAAAGGGTCTATTATGTGATTAATAGATATTTAGATCTCAAATACAAGTTCTGCTTCAATAAAGTCTGTATTTTATTTTTTTTTAGCTGACTTTGATCCCTGGTCTTTTACCTAGTTACTTGGTAGAACTAATTATTTACAAATACAATCATTTTTCCCCCTTTTTAAAAAAATTAACATAAAATGTATTATTAGCCCCAGGGGTACAGGTCTACTGAATCTCCAGGATTACACACTTCACAGCACTTACCATAGCATATACCTTCCCCAATGTCCATAACCCCACCACCCTCTTCCTACCCACCCTCCCCCCAACCCTCAGTTTGTTTTGTGAGATTAAGAATTTCTTATGGTTTGTTTCCCTCCTGACCCCATCTTGTTTCATTTCTTCTTTTCCTACCCCCCAACCCCCCACGTTGCCTCTCAACTTTCTCATATCAGGGATACAATCATTTTTTTATAAGAAATTTCATCATGATGCTAATCTCTTACTACACACTTAGCTCATGAAGGTTTTCAAATTGTATTTATTCTCAAAAGTTTGCTTTCATTTGTTAGACATTTTTAAATTTTCATTCTATGGTTGAACTGGCATATTCTTTCTGAGAATCTATTTTCAGTGGCTTATAAATTTCCCCTTAGAAGGTCTCATCCTAGAGATGATAATTTTTTGAAATTTTAGAAAAATGCATTCATTAATTTTTGAAAATCAGATGCTAAAATCATTGATGGGTAAATGGAATGCTTAATTTCCTGAATACTATGCACACTTGGCACTATCTTGTTTTCCAATTAGGGCTCAGCCTCTGGGGCCAATATCCATACTAGTAGATATTTGGCTTTCCTTCCTTCCCAAAACAGCTCACAGAAGGTAGAAAAGCTTATCACTACTCTATGTTCTGTTTTCTAAGACTCAAACAATAAGCAGCCTATAAGCTTTACCTGAATCTATGTTCTTCTTTTTATCAGTCAGAAACAGACAAAAAGAAGCAATCTGGGACTCCATCAGACCCTGATTAAAAGGTTACTTCCCTCCACTAGGCTTTTTCTAAATCTTTATTCTTGTCTTTTGTTGGTTATCTACCATATTCTTCATTCTTTCTTTATGGTTAAGTTTATTGGCTTGTCCTATGAATCCTACTCTGCCCTTTGAGAAACAAATGTTGTCAAGGCCAGTGAAACACATTATAGGTCAGGATCTGTTTTATTTATCTTTGAGAAACTATGATCATCAGGAAACAGAAGAAGCCATCTTGACAGTCTCTCACTGATAAACATTTTTGGAGAGTTAGGGAGCCTGAAGTCTGAGTAATGTCTCGGAATCCACAACTTATTCCTGACCAAGGGCTTCCTGGTATACCTGAAGCAACTAAAACCACTCATTCTCCAAAACGCAAGACGTGCTTTACCCACTGGGAGGCCTTGTTTATCCCAGGTGAAATAAATAAACCCATGATTGCTATGCTTCACAGTGCCAAAGTTTCTGTGATCTGGGTCTGCTATTGCACATTTTGATTAAGATTATTTGTCCAGTTATACTTTATTTATTTATTTATATTGGATTTTCTCATTTATTTCTTGGCTGGTGAATTGCAGATATTTTTCTTTTTTCCCTACATGAGTATATTTCTAAATTACTAAGTATTTAGAAGAGTTGATATCGCATTAGGTTACAAATAGTTGTAATGTGGGGCACCTGGGTGGCTTAGTCAATTAAGGGTCTGCCTTCAGCACAGGTCATGATCTCCAGGTCCTGGGATTGAGGCCCAAGTTGAGTTCCCTGCTCAGTGGAAAGTCTGTTTTCTTATTTACCTCTCCCTCTACCCCTCTTTTCTGCTCATTCTTTCTCTCTCTCTCTCAAATAAATAAATGAAATCTTTAAAAAATAAGTAGTTGTAATGGTGGAGCATATATATATGAAAGGAAGGTTCTGAATGATTTTTTTAAAAGATTTTATTTATTTATTTGACAGAGATTACAAGTAGAGAGGCAAGCAGAGAGAGAGGAAGGGAAGCAGGCTCCCTGAAGAGCAAAGGGCCCGATGCTAGGCTTGATCCCAGGACCCTGGGATCATAACCTGAGCCGAAGGCAGAGGCTTTAACCCACTGAGCCACCCAGGCGCCCCCTGAATGATGTTTAAATACTTACCTGGGTTACAGAGTTTTTTAGTGGCAAACTTGATATTTTAATCTGAATCCTACCCAAAGGTCTAGTGTTATCTAGATGTAATAATAATAATTATTATTAATACTAATAGTGACACTCATAATAAAACATCACCACCAGCAACAACACTAAAAATAGTATGCTATAAAAAGTAATTCTGTGTTCTATATATATTTTTCAGCTCAATAATTGCAAGAAAGAGATTGCTTTCATTATAACAGCAGCAAAATAGCAATTATTTCTCTTGTATGAACAAGACTAACTTGTGAGATTTGGGGCCAAGTCATGTCCTCTATATGTACGCCTAATCATTTTTTAAAAGTAAAAAGTTTGGTCAGATATTTGGTATTATTTCTTCCTAGTTCTGAGCTTCTGTGATTTGATGATCTGAAGATAGTGAAAGTGATCTTTGAAATGTTTGCAGCTTTCATTTAAGTGATTTTTATCTTCCAAAAATATATTTAAGTCACATAGCAAATCTATTAGAAGTAAATAGTAACATCTTATTCTATGATGTTCAAAGACATAGAACACCTTTGGGCATCCTAGTAATAAATAAATTAGAGATAACTCATGTTAAATTTATGGAAGATGATAGGATATAATCCTATAATTTTTAAAAAAGATTTTATTTTTATTTATTTGACAGAGAGAAACAGAGAGAGCACAACAGCAGGAAAAGTGGGATAGGGAGAAGCAGATCCCTGCTGCACAAGGAACCCAATGTAGAGCTCAATCCATTGTCCTGGGGTCATGACTGGAGCTGAAGGCAGACATTTAACCAACTGAGCCACCCAAGCACCCCAAGGTAGGATTACAATCTTGATTGAAAATTTAAGTTTGAGACAAATCACATCTTTCAAAAAGTTATGGCATGACCACACACATATAATACTCACAGCAGGTCAAGAGTATAAATATTAACCAGTCTGGAAATATACACAGTTGATGTACATCTATCTGAACATCTAAAATTTCCATGGGGGAAAAAAAATTAGCCTGTTATTTTTGTTATCTTGTAACCTTACAGGGAAAAAACAAATCGGTTTCTTGTGTCCTTAGGATGAGTAAAAAACAAACATTAAAACAAAACAAAACATAATACGCTCTAGTTCCATCCATGTCGTCGCAAATGGTAAGATTTCATTTCTTTTGATGGCTGCATAGTATTCCATTGTATATATATACCACATCTTTATCCATTCATCTGTTGATGGACATCTAGGTTCTTTCCATAACTTGGCTATTGTGGACATTGCTGCTATAAACTATCACATGATCTCCCTGATATGAGGAAGTGGAGATGCAACGGGGGTGGGAGTTAAGGAGGTAGGAAAAGTAAAAATGAAACAAGATGGGATCGGGAGGAAGACAAACCAAAAGAGACTCTTAATGTCATAAAACAAACTGAGGGGGGTGGGGGGGAGAGGGGTTGGGAGAGGGTGGTGGGGTTACATTATATGTTTAAATAAAGCTTAATAAATAAATAAATAAATAAAATCTTAAAAACAAAAAAAACAAGCAAACAAAAACAAAACAAAACATACTTTATCCTCACTTTCAAGAGATAGATTGTTAGAGGCATAAAATAGCTAGATAAGTGCAGATGTAGTTGTAACTATAGAGAGATCTGGATCTATAGCTATAGATAAATATAGATAGAGATATACATCTCTGTCCTCTCTTTAAGTAGAGAGAAAATAGAATATAAGCATTCCTTTGTAATTTTTCACTCATTTCTTTTAAAAATATGTAGAAAGAGATATCATATGTATAACTATATATATATATTCACATACATATATATAAAACACTATATAACTATATAAATTTCATTCCCTCTCACTCTCAGGATAGACACATATATGTTAGATAGTTAGCTTGATAGATATTCTAAGGGATTTGCTTAGAAACAATTTGCATGATATAGCAGAAAGTATCAAAGCCATAAATCCTAAACTAATTGCTTTCAAGATATTTAACCATCCAACACAAGTTCAAGACACCCATAGGAAACTGTTACCATAGGTTGTTCCTTGTGGAACTCCACATTGTAACAGCATAATATAAAAATCAGTGCAAAAGGAAACAATCCAAATGGATATGTTCAGGTTGACCCTGGAGAAATAGTCTTTCCCCTTATTTCAGAGCAGTGATAGATTGCACAGATATCACTATACTATTGTGTTTCAAAAATTCAGTATGAAAAAATCAGATCTTTTGCACCTTATTAAACAACTATGAAATAGGTGATAAACTCAAAATAACAGGTTTGGAAAATAAATTAAAGATTAAATGGATAAACAAACAATCACCCTGATCCTATTGCAAGCCTGATTGGATCTTTTAGAGAAGGCTATTGCTACTGACCTTGCTGATGACCTTGTGAAACTGTCTCATCCAGATGAAGGTGACAATGCTGTTACTAAAAGACACAAACAGAAGCAAGTGGTAGAAGACAGGTTAAAAAAAATTCTATGGAAGTGCTCAGTAGTGCTCAGTAACACCTGTTAGAAATAAAATCTCTATCAAATAAATACATATAGAAGAAACATCATAAAATAAAAGCTGAATTCAGAGTTATGAATCTCCAAAATACCCATCTGCCATCTTATCCTCTTTGAATTTATACTTATCTCTATGAAAGGAAACTGTGTCTACTGTTTAAGATTCTGTTTAAATTTAGATCTACAAAGTCAATGGTTAAAGAATTTTATAAAAGTTGACAGTATAATTTAAAAGTTGCAGTCTATAAAAGCAACAGCATTCACAAATCTATACATTGTATTTTTTTATTTCATAGTAATCTTTATGCACACTATATATCCTTGGATGCATAAAGTAGGGAAGCTCTGAAAGTTGTAGATGCTTACTTCAGGTCATGCAGCTAGTAAGATTTGCAGCTCCAAACTTTATCTTCTCCCTACATTTCTGGGCTTCTTCTCCCCCCCCCATTTGCTTTAAATTTGGTCCAGCTTTTAGCTGACTAAATCATAGTTTTAAGTCCATCTTGAAGAGCTGTATAAAAAGTGATATTCCCTTTGAAAGAGGCAGAAGATAATTGCTATGTAGAACTTCTCCCTGCCCATTTTCTGTGGGTTAAATAGTAATGATGGATACCATCCAGATATGCTCCTGAAAAAGTTGGAGAATCCCTTAGTTTGTCCTTTATGTTTCAGTTGCTCAGATACATACTGAGAATTGTGGACGCCAGCTGTCAAATGAGAGATCACCAGATGTTCCCAAAGTTAGTGGTACTGTAGGCATAACAATTAAGTCCCAAGCTTGAATTTGTCAATTTGTGAAATATGAGTGGCATTATGAGGGAGCATCACCTTGCTAGCATTCCTTTTATTGCTCCAAAGAGAGCATTGATGTCTGTGGAGGCATATTCAGGACTCATGACTTAGATTGTTTCTATTTATGGAAGCATGGATTAACATGTGCCTTCTGTTATAACAGAATAACATAGACTGGGTAGCTTACACAACAAATATTTATTTTTCATAGTTCTGGAGGTTAGAAATCTAAGGTCCAGGTGTCAACATGGTTAGATTCTGATGAATGCCCTCTTCCTGGTTAATAGCCAGCCATCCAAAATAGAAAGAGTGAGAGAGAAAGAGAAAGTGCACAAACTCCATGATGTCTCTACTTATGAGAGTTCTAATACCCCCTTGGGGGCTTTACCCTCATGACCTAATTACCTCCCAAAGGCCCACCTCCTAATGCCATCCCACCTACTTGGTTTAAGGTTTCCACATATGGCTCTGGGGAGAAGGAGGACACAAACATTCAATCCATAATATGATGCTTTGGTCAAAAAATAAAAGTGGTTAATTCTCATAAACATAATAGCAATATCATGTTCTTTTTTTTAGAGGAAGCAATATCTGAGAATGTTAAAATATCTGAGAACATTCATCCTATATGAATGAAGTACATCTGCTTCAGTTTATAGAAAACTTAAGGGGAAGAACAATCATTACTTAGCTGGATCTCCCTGTAGTGTCCACTAAAGTGTATTTATCTATTAAGACAAGAAGTTATTTCATATATAATCTGACTTTCAGAATGTATAACATGGAATAAAGTAAGTATTTAGAAATAGGAGGTGAATTAATGTTTATTGAGCTCCTTTTATATAGTAGGCTAAGTGATAAAGAGTTTTAAATATATTATCTAATATAATACCCAAAAGGTCATGATCTCATGTAATGATCTGTTGAAATGTTCTCACTTTCAGCCATGATGAAATAACAGAGAAACAAAAATAATATAAAATAGTGATTTACAGATAGCCAAATTCTATGGCTTTTTATTGTTGTTGTTGAGATAGATTCAGAGTTTGTGGAGTTTGTGACTCTTGTGGCTAAAATCTTCATAGTAGAGTACTGGAGAGAAGTAGCTGCTAAGAGAGTATTGGCATTCCAGAGTGGCTCCTTGAGATTTTGACAGAATACAGATTTGTGTATGTATAGGAAGAAGATACCAAAATCAGGGAAGTACCACCAGAAAGTAATAGAGGAGAAAAATATCAGGGTTCACAGAGGGCCTAGAATACTTTGTATTCTCATCAGATGGATGAAAAGGAATTTCTAATACATGGGGGATAAGATAGACCTCTCCTAAAGATACTAACATAAAAGGATTTTGCTGCAGAGGTAAGGAAATGTTAGCCCTAATGTAAAGGCTGCTCAAAACTAAGAGGACTTGAAAGGAAATCTTAGGGGACTCTGATTATAAGAAATTTAACTACATGATGGGAAAAATATTACACTAGTGAGAAGAACAAAATATCTGGCAACCAACAAGGTAACATATTTGACATCAAATTAAGAATGAATCAGGTGTGCACAAAACAAGAAAATGTATAACCACGAGGAAAAGCTTAAAATACAAAGAGCCCCAGAAATAGCAGAGATAATGAAATCAACACATTTAAAACATTAAAGCTGTTGCAAATATTTTTCATGTGTTCAAGAAGAAAAAAAATGCATGAACATGATAAGAAGTATAGAAGATTAAAAGAAAAACTGATACAAATCTTTAAAAAAACATAATATTTGAAATAGAAAATAAATAGCCAATTAGAAGCTACATGTGAACATATTAGTGAATTTGAAAGTCTAGCAGTAGGAATATCCAAACATTAACAAAAATAAAAAAGAAAAACATTGGAAAAATGAATAGAGCTTTAGTGAACTATAGGACATTATCAATAATCCTCATATATGTGTTATGGCATTCCATAGAAAGAAAAAAGCAAGATACAGAAACAAAATAAGATGTAAAGGGCATCTTCAAAATATGTTAAAAACTATAAACCTACAGATCCAAGACATTCACAGAATTTCAAGCAAAATAAATAAGAATTAAAATAAAGAAAGAATAAAATCACACCAGTGTATATTATAATCAATTATGTGTAAATTCATAGTAATAAATTATCTTAAATAGATGAAAAAAAAAAAAGACAGGTTTTATATGAGGGAAAAAATGATACCAGACTTGTAGAACTATGCAAACCAGAGGACGATGGAGAACATTTTAAAAATACTGAAATAAAACAAATGTTTAATAGTAAATATATTTTTCAAAATTGAAGTAGATGTGAGTTTTTCTTTAGATAAACAAAGCTTAGATAAATTATGAAAAGCATAGGAGCACTATAATAAATATTAATAGAATCCTTTAGGCTGAAAGAAAAATCAAACTTGAAGATTCTAATCTACACAAACAAGTGAAGATGATAAGGGAAAGTAGATAACTGGGTCAATATAAAAGACATTATTATCTCCATTAAAAAGGTAAATGATTCTTTTTATTTAAAAATTTTAATTCAATTTAGTTAACATATAGTATATTGTTAGTTTCAGGGGTGGAATTTAGTGATTCATCAGTTGCATATGACACCCAGTGTTCATTCCATCAAGTTCCCTCCTTAATAATGCCCATCACCCAGTTACCTCAACCCCTACCCACATCCCTTCCAGCAACCTTCAGTTTGTTCCCTGTAGTTAAGAGTCTCTTATGGTTTTCCTCCCTCACTGTTATCATCTTATGTTATTTTTCTTTCCCTTCCTCTATATTCATCTGTTCTGTTATTTAAATTCCACACATGAGTGAAATCATATAGTGTTTGTCATTCTCTGACTGACTTATTTCACTTAGCGTATTACCCACAAGTTTCATCGACATGATTGCAAATGGCAAGATTTTCACTCTTTTTGATGGCTGAGTAATATTCCATTGTGTATATATGCAACTTCTTTATCCACTCATCAGTCAATAGACATCTGTGTTCTTTCCATATTTTGGCTATTGTGGACATTGCTGTTATAAACATTGGAGTGCATGTGCTTCTTTGAATCACTATGTTCATATCCTTTGGATAAATATCTAGCAGTTCAATTGCTAGGTCATAGAGTAGTTCTAATTTCAACTTTTTGAGGAACCTCTATACTGTTTTCCAGAGCAGCTGCACCAGTTTGCATTCCCACCAACAGTGGAAGGGGGGTCCCCTTTCTGTGCATCCTCACCAACATCTTTTGTTTCCTGAGTTGATCATTTCAGCCATTCTGACTGGTGTGAAGTGCTATCTCATTGTGGTTTTGATTTGTGTTTCACTGATGCCCCATGATGTGCATTTCTTCATGTTTCTGTTGGCCATTTGTATGTCTCTTTGGAGAAACATCATTTATATCTTCTACCCATTTCTTAACTGGATTTTTGTTTTTGGGGTGTTGAGATAGATAAGTTATTTATAGATTTTAGATACAGCTCTTTATCTGATAAGACATGTACAAATTTCCCATTTCATAGGTTGCCTTTTTGTTTTGTTGACCATTTCCTTTGCTGTGCAAAAGCTTTTTAATCTTGATGAAACCCCAATAGTACTTTTTTGCTTTTTGCTTCTCTTGTCTTTGGAGACTGTCTAGCAAGAAGTTTCTGTGGCCGAGGTCAAAAGAGATTGCTGCCTATGTTCTCTAAAATTTTCATGAATTTCTGTCTCACATTTATTTCTTTTATGCATTTTTAGTTTATTTTTGTGTATATTGTAAGAAAGAGGTCCAATCTCATTCTTCTGCATATGGCTGTCCAGTTTTCCCAAAAACATTTGTTGAAGAGACTGTCTTTTTTCCATTGGATTATCTTCCCTGCTTTGTTGAAAATCAGCTGACCATGGAGTTGAGAGTCCATTTCTGGGCTCTGTTTTGTTCCATTGATCTAGATGTCTGTTCTTATGCCAGTATCGTACTATCATTATGATTATAGCTTTGTAATAGAGCTAAAAATCTGGAATTGTGAGGCCTCCAGTTTGGTTTTCTTTTCCAACATTCCTTTGGCTTTTTCTGGTCTTTTATGGTTTCATACAAATGTTAGGATTGTTTGTTCCAGCTCCGACAGATGCTGATGGTATTTTGAGGATTGCATTGAATGTGTAGATTGTTTCGGGTAACATAGACATCTTAAAAATAAACGATGTTTTTCCATTTCTTTGTGTCTTCCTCAATTTTTTTCATAAATGTTCTATACTTTTCAGAGTACAGATCTTTTACTTCTTTGATTAGGGTTATTCCTAGTTATCTTATGGATTTTAGTGCAATTGTAAATTGGATAATTTCTTTGATTTCTCTCTCTTCTGATTCATTGTTAGTGTATAGAAATGCAACTGACTTCTCTGCATTGCTTTTATATCCTGTGACTTTACTGAATTCGTGTGTCAGTGAGTGCTAGGTATTTTTTGGTGGGGTCTTTTGGATTTTCTATATAGAATACCATGACATCTGCAAAGATAGAAAGTTTGATTTCTTTCCTGATTTTGGATATATTTTATTTCTTTTAGTTATTTGATTGCTGAGGCTGGGACTTCCAGTACTATGTCAAACAACAGTGGTGAGAGTGGGAACCCTGTCATGTTCCTGACCTTAGGGCAGTAGCTCTCAGTTTTTCCCCATTGAGGATGATATTCACTTTGGGACTTTTGTATATGGCTTTTATTATACTGAGGTATGTTTCCTTACCTCTACTTGGTAGAGTGTTTTCAAGAATGGATACTGTATTTTGTCAACTTTTTTTCTACATCTATTGAGAGGATCAAATGGCTCTTGTCCTTATTTTGTTAATGTGGTGTATCACAATGACTGATTTGCACATGTTAAACCAGCCCGGAGTCCAGTAATAAATCCTACTTTGTCATGGTAAATAATTCTTTTAATTTACTGTTGGAACTGATTAGGTAGTATCTTGGTGAGAATTTTTATATCTATGTTCATCAGGCATATTGACCTGCAATTCTCCTTTTTAGCGGGATCTTTGTCTGGTTTTGTGACCAAGGTAATTCTGGCCTCATAAAATGAGTTTGGAAGTTTTCTTCCCATGTCTATTTTTTGTATTGGTGTCAGAAGAACAGGTATTAGTTCTTTAAATGTTTGGTAGGATTCGTTTGAGAAGCCATCTGGCCCTGGACTCTTCATTGGGAGATTTTTGATTATTGCTTCACATCCCTGGCTGGTTATGGATCTGTTCAGGTTTTCTATTTCTTCCTGTTTCAGTTTTGATAGTTTTTACATTTCTAGGAATTTATCCATTTCTTTCAGATTGCCCAGTTTGTTGGCATATAATTGCTCATTATATTCTCTTACAATTATTTGTATTTCTTCCATGTTTTTTTGTGATCTCTCCTCTCATTCATGATTTTCTTGATGTGGGTCCTTTTTCCTTTCTTTTTAGTAAGTCTGGCCAGAGGTTTATCAATCTTATTAATTCCTTCAAAGAACCAGTTCCTAGTTTCATTGATCGGTTCTAACATTTTTTTTTGTTTGTTTGTTTGTTTTAAGATTTTATTCATTTATTTGACAGACAGAGATCACATAAGTAGGCAGAGAGGCAGGCAGAGAGGGGAGGGGAGAAGCAGGCTCCCTGCCGAGCAGAGAGCCCGAAGTGGGACTCGATCCCAGGACCCTGGGATCATGACCTGAGCCGAAGGCAGTGGCTTAACCCACTGAGCCACCCAGGCGTCCCTAATGTTTTGTTTTTAATTTCTATATCATTGATTTGTTTTCTAATATTTATTATATACTTTCTTTTGCTGGATTTAGTCTTCACTTGCTGGTCCAACTTCATTTTTCTGCATATGGCTGTCCAATTTTCAACACCATTTGTTGACGAGCCTGTCTTTTTTCCATTGGGCATTCTTTCTTGCTTTGTCAAAGATTAGTTGACCATAGAGTTGAGGGTCTATTTCTGGGATTTCTATTCTGTTCTATTGATCTATGTTTTTCTTTTGGTGCCAGTACCATACTGTCTTGATGATGACAGCATTGTAATAGAGCTTGAAGTCTGGAATTGTGATGCCACCAACTTTGGCTTTCTTTTTCAATATTCCTTTGTCTATTCGAGGTCTTTTCTGGGTCCATATAAATTTTAGGATTATTTGTTCCATTTCTTTGAAAAAAATGGATGGGATTTTGATAGGCATTGCATTAAATGTGTAGATAGCTTTAGGTAGCATAGACATTTTCACAATATTTGTTCTTCCAATCCATGAGCATGGAACATTTTTCCATTTCTTTGTGTCTTCCTCAATTTCTTTCATGAATACTTTAGTTTTCTGATTATAGGCTCTTTCCCTCTTTGGTTAAGTTTATTCCTAGGTATCTTATGGTTTTGGATGCAATTATAAATGGGACTGACTCCTTAATCTTTCTTTCTTCTGTCTTGTTGTTGGTGTAAAGAAATGCAACTGATTTCTGCACATTCATTTTATATCCTGACACTTTACTGAATTCCTGTACAAGTTCTAGCAGATTTGGAGTGGAGTCCTTTGGGTTTTCCACATATAATATCATATCATCTGCAAAGAGTGATAGTCTGACTTCTTCCTCGATGATTTAGATGCCTTTAATTTCTTTTTGTTGTCTGATTGCTGAGGCTAGGACTTCTAGTACTATGTCAAATAGCAGTGGTGATAATGGTCATCCCTGCCGTGTTCCTGACCTTAGCGGAAAAGCTCTCAGTTTTTCTCCATTGAGAATGATATTTGCGGTGGGTTTTTCATAGATGGCTTTGATAATATTGAGATATGTGCCCTCTATCCCTACACTTTGAAGAGTTTTGATCAGGAAGGGATGCTGTACTTTGTCAAATGCTTTTTCAGCATCTATTGAGAGTATCATATGGTTCTTGTTCTTTCTTTTGTTAATATATTGTATCACATTGATTTGCGGATGTTGAACCAACCTTGCTGCCCTGGAATAAATCCCACTTGGTCGTGGTGAATAATCCTTTTAATGTACTGTTGGATCCTGTTGTCTAGTATTTTGGTGAGAATTTTTGCATCTGTGTTCATCAAGGATATTGGCTTGTAATTCTCTTTTTTGATGGGATCCTTGTTTGGTTTTGGGATCAAGGTGATGCTGGCCTCATAAAATGGGTTTGGAAGTTTTCCTTCCATTTCTATTTTTTGGAACAGTTTCAGGAGAATAGGAATTAATTCTTCTTTAAATGTTTGGTAGAATTCCCCTGTAAAGCCTTCTGGCCCTGGGCTTTTTTTTGTTTGTTTGTTTGTAGATTTTTGAAGACTGTTTCAATCTCCTTACTGGTTATGGGTCTGTTCAGGTTTTCTATTTCTTCCTGGTTCAGTTGTGGTAGTTTATATGTCTCTAGGAATGCATCCATTTCTTCCAGATTGTTAAATTTGTTCGTGTAGAGTTGCTCATAATATGTTCTTATAATTGTTTGTATTTCTTTGGTGTTGGTTGTGGTCTCTCCTCTTTCATCCATGATTTTTTTTTTTTATTATTAATATTTGGGTCCTTTCTCTTTTCTTTTTGATAAGTCTGGCTAATCAATCTTATTAATTCTTTCAAAGAACCAGTTCCTAGTTTCATTTATTTGTTCTATTGTTTTGTTTTTATTTTTGTTTTGGGTTTTTTTGTTTTGGTTTTGGTTTTTTTTTTTTTTGGTTTCTATTTCATTGATTTCTGCTCTGATCTTTATGATTTCTCTTCTCCTGCTGGGTTTAGGCTTTCTTTGTTATTCTTTCTCCAGCTCCTTTAGGTGTAGGGTTAGACCTTTTTTTGTTTCTTGAGAAAGGCTTGTATCACTATATATTTTCCTCTCAGGAATGCCTTTGCTGTCCCACAGATTTTGAACCATTGTGTTTTCATTATCAATTCTTTTGTTTTTTTTTTTAATTCTTCTTTAATTTCCTGGTTGACCCATTCATTCTTTAGAAGGATGCTGTTGAGTCTCCATGTATTTGAGTTCTTTCCACATTTCCTCTTGTGATTGAGTTCTAGTTTCAGAGCATTGTTATCTGAAAATATGCAGGGAATGATCCCACTCTTTTGATACTGATTGAGACCTGATTTATGACCCAGGATGTGGTCTATTCTGGAGAATGTTTCATGTGCACTAGAGAAGAATGTGTATTCTGTTGCTTTGGGATGGAATGTTCTGAATATATCTGTGATGTCCATCTGTCCCAGTGTGTCATTTAAGGCCTTTATTTCCTTGTTGATCTTTTGCTTGGATGATCTGTCCATTTCAGTGAGGGGAGTGTTAAGGTCCCCTACTATTATTGTACTATTGTCAATGTGTTTCTTTGATTTTGTTATTAATTTTGGTTTATATAGTTGACTGCTCCCATGTTAGGGGCATAGATATTTAAAAAATTGTTAGATCTTCTTGTTGGACAGACCCTTTGATTATCATACAGTGTCCTTCCTCATCTCTTAGTATAGTCTTTGGCGAAAATCTAATTTATCTGATATAAGGACTGACATTCCAGCTTTCTTTTGATGTCCATTAGCATGGTAAATTGTTTTCCACTCCCTCATTTTAAATCTCGAGATGTCTTTGGGTCTAAAATAAGTTTCTTGTAGGCAGCATACTGATGTTTTTTTGTTTGTTTGTTTGTTTTTGTTTTTTTTATCTATTCTATAGTCTGTGTCTTTTGATTGGGGCATTTAGCCCATTTACATTCAGGGTAACTATTGAGAGATATGAATTTAGTGCCGTTGTATTGCCTGTAAGGTGACTATTACTGTATGTTGTCTCTGATCCTTTCTGATCTACTACTTTCAGTGTCTCTCTTTGCTTAAAGGACCCCTTTCAATATTTCCTGTGGAGCTGGTTTGTTGTTTGCAAATTCTTTCAGTTTTTGTTTGTCCTGGAAGCTTTTCATCTCTCCTATTTTCAATGATAGCCTAGCAGGATATAATTCTTGGCTGCATGTTTTTCTCATTTAGTGCTCTGAATATATCATGCCAGTTCCTTCTGGCCTGCCAGGTCTCTGTGGAAAAGTCCGCTGCCAATCTTATATTTTTACCATTGTATGTTACAGACTTCTTGTCCCAGGCTGCTTTCAGGATTTTCTATTTGTTGCTAAGACTTGTAAATTTTACTTTTAGATGACAATGTGTAGACCTATTCTTATTGATTTTGAGAGGGATTCTCTGTGCCTCCTGGATTTTGATGCTTGTTTCCTTTGCCTTCCCTATGTATTTTGATTGGAGCATTTAGCCCATTTACATTCAGAGTAATTGTTGAAAGATATGAATTTAGCATCATTGTTTTACCTGTAAAGTCACTGTTAGTGTAGATTGTCTCTGTCCTCCCTGGTCTTTGTTACTTTGGGGCTCTTTCTCTGCTCAAAGGATTTCCTTTAACATTTCTTAAAAGGCGCTTTAGTGTTCACAAATTCCTTCATTTTTTGTTTGTCCTAGAAACTCTTTATCTCTCCTTCTATTCTGAATGACAGCCTTGCTGGATTAAGTTTCTTGACTGCATACATTTCCCAGTTAACACATTGAATATTTCATTCCAGTCCTTTCTAGTCTATCAGATAGGTCTCTGTGGACAGGTCAGCTTCCACCCTATGTGTCTTCCCTTGTAGGTTAAAGACCTCTTGTCCCAGGCTACTTTCAGGATGTTCTTTTTATTTTTGAAATTTATAAGCTTCATTATAATATGTTGAGGTGTAGTCCTATTTTCGTTGATTTTTAGAGAGGGAGTTCTCTGTGCCTCCTAAACTTGAATGCTTGCTTTATCCCCCGGATTAGGAAAGTCCTCAGCTATCATTTGTTCAAATAAACCTTCTGACCCTTTCTCCTACACCTCATCTCCTGGATACTCTATAATAGAGATATTATTTTGCTTTATGAAATTGCTGAGTTCTCTAAGTCTCCCTTAGTGATCTAATAGTTTTCTTTCTCTCTTCTTTTCAGCTTCCTTATTTTCCATCATTTTATTTTCTATATCATTGATTTACTCTCCTGATTTGCTCATCCTTGTTTTTATGACCTCCCCTTGGGACTGCATCTTAGTTATAGCATTTTTAAATTAAACCTGAAAAAATATTTACTTCTTCCAGGGATCCTCTAGTGTCTTCTATACTTTTTTCAAATCCAGCTAGTATCTTTATAATCATTGTTTTAAATTCTATTCAGATGTCTTACTTATATCCTTGTTGATTAAATCCTTGGCAATGAATACTACCTCTTGTTCTTTCATTTGGAGTGAATTTTTCCATTACAACATTTTGTCCAGAAAAGAAAAGAGAAAGAGTGAGAGAAAAAGCAACACTGATAACAGAAAACAAAGCAAAACACAAGAAAACAAAACAAAACAAAACAAAACTAGATCCTTGGTGTGTTTTAGTGTGCTTGTTAAAAGAAATTAGGTTTCAAAATAAGAAAGAAAGAAAAACTATATATGTGTATATGTGTGGGTAATAAGTACAGTAAAATGAAAGGAAACAAAAAATAAAATAAAATATAAAAATATATAATGTATGTATAAAAATAAAAATTTTAATAAATATTGAAAAAATAAGAAAATAACTGAAAAATAATAGTAAAGTACTAAGGAATATAAATACAAAGAATGCTATATACTGTTTTTCCCAAAAGCTGAAACTTCACAGCCCTCTATGATCTGTAAACTTGGTGTGGGCCAATTGTTTGTGTGGGTCTTCTAGGGGATGGGCCTGTTGCGCTGATTCTCAGGTGGACTTGCCCAACTGCAAATGCACCTCCCTTGCACAGAAGCAGGGCTCATTGTAAGATCCCACTGTGTGGCACTGTGGCACTGTTTTGCTCCCTGCAGGCTTTTAGCTCTGATGGGTGGAACAAATATGGCTATGCCCAGCACTCCAAACCTGGAGCTGTAAGACCATGCCCCCCAGTCTTCCATGAGCCTCACAGAAAAGCAGTCAATCACTCTCATCTCCCAGTTTCCATCAGAACTCTATGTTTACCTGATCTTTGACTGAGCATTTTTATCTCAGGCACCCAACTGAAATTCAAAACTCCAAATTTTATGGACTCCTGAGGTGTGGACCCAAGCTGTTCCTCCCAGGGGAGGGGTTGGATCTTGCCATGCTTCCCCATTTTTCTGGACCCCTCCTGGAAAGTGGTCACACAACTGTGCAGCAGTTCAGTTTATGACAATCCAGAGCAGAAAGCCAGTACCTAGACTTGCTGCCACTCCTATGCCTAGGAATTCTGCCTCATTTAGGCACCCCCGTTTTTCTTGTGACCCAGGGGAATCCTAAGACCAACTCGCACACCTGGGATTCTGCCCCATTCCAGCACCTGAGCACCTTTTAGCCAGGGATGTCCCCCCACTAGCAGATTTCTTAAAAGTTCCAGTTTTGCACTCCTCTGCTTATAATACTTTGCACTAGTCTCCTTAAGCAGGCCCCTCCCGTCCACTGTACTCTCAACTATATCACTCCAGATTCAATCCCTGCACTTCTACCATCCAAAAGGTGGATGTTTTTCTATTTGTAGACTTACAGCATTTCTTCTCAGATCTCTGGTTGATTTCTCAGGTATTCAAATGACTTGATAATTATCTAGCTATATTTGAGGGGTAAGACTAACTTAGGATCCTCCTATTCCTCCACCATCTTAACTCCTCCACAGTAATTGATTCTTTAAAGGAAAAATAATAAAAATATATTGTACATTTAAAAAAAAAAAAAGTGAAGGAGCGCCTGAGTAGCTCAGTCAGATGAGCATCTGCCTCCAACTCAGGTCATGGTTCCAGGGTCCTGGGATGGAGACCCATGTCTTGGCTCCCTGCTCAGCCAGGAGTCTGCTTCTTCCTCTCCCTTAATCTGTGGCCATCCTCCTGCTCACACTCTCTTTCATTCACACCTTCTCTCTCAAATAAATAAATAATACCCTTTAAAAATGTGGAACTAAAAGGTGTGATAGCAATAACATAAATATTCTGGGGGGAAGAAAGTATATATCATAAGGGTTTCATATTATGCAAAAAATCTTATAATATTTTTGGTTATAATAAGTTATATGCATGTTTTAAATTGTAAAGCAACAAAAATTTTATTTATTCATTTTTTAATATTTTATTTATTTATTCATCAGAGAGAGAGGCACAGTGAGAGAGAGAATACAAGCAGGGGGAGTGAGAGAGGGAGAAGCAGGCTTCCCACCAAACAAGCAGCCTTGATCCCAGGATGCTGGGATCATGACCTGAGCTGAAGGCAGACACTTAATGACTGAGCCACCCAGGCGCCCTGCAACAAACATTTTAAAGAATTAATGAGGTATAGCTAATAAGCCAATAGAGGAAATAAGAGAACTCTAAACTTTTCTGTTAACATAAAAGAAGACAGAAAAAGAAGAAATAGAAAAGTAGTAATTTAAAATTCAATCATATAGATGAGAACATTAAATGCAAATTTTCTAAGTACTTAGGGAAAAGATAGAGATTTCTAGATTGAATAAGACAGTAAGACTGTGGGCGCCTGGGTGACTCAGTGGGTTAAGCCTCTGCCTTCGGCTCAGGTCATGGTCCCAGGGTCCTGGGATTGAGCCCCGCATTGGGCTCTCTGCTCAGCAGGGAGCCTGCTTCCTCCCCATTCTCTCTCTGCCTGCCTCTCTGCCTAATTGTGATCTCTGTCTGTCAAATAAATAAATAAAATCTTAAAAAAAAAGTAAGACTGGACAGGATACTGTCCAAGGGAGACATACCTACAATATGAAAACATAGATATATTTATGGCAAAAAGATATGCCATTCAAACACTATTCAAAAATAAGCTATTGTGACTACATTAATAACATAAGGAGTAGATTTTAAGGAAAGAAATAGTACTGGAGGAAAACATGTTACTGACAAAGAGGGCAATTTATCAAGGGGACATTGCACTCCTAAATGCATATGCACATGATAATAGAACATCTGTGTACAAGAAGGAAAACTGAGAGAACTGAAGAGGAGTAGAAAACCCACAGCTGCATCTGGATATTTCAAAACCTGCATCACAAGAGTTTGTAAAACTAGTAGATCAAAAATTTGGTGTGGATAGGGAAGATGTTTATAAAACTATGAATGAACATGATATAATGGATATATAGAATAGTTAGTATAACTATAGGAAAAGACATATTCTTTTCTTCCACACATGGCTAAAGCATCCCGTGAGTATGGATAAGACGAATCATATTGTGGACCATGAAATAAATCATAATTTTTATAGAATATTTGAAATTGTACAAAATATGGTTTTGATCCCTAGGAAAATTAAATTATAAAAAACAGAATATATATCTGGAATGTCACCAAGTATTTGGAAAAATACTTCTAAATAACTCATAAGAATAATTAAAAATGAATAATATAAAGAAGTAAAAATACATTTTTACCTAATGAAAATTTAAAAATTTAAAAAGCAAAATAACAAATTCTGTTTATTGGAGACAAAATGATGCTTTTAGAAAAATTAATAGCATCAGGGGGTTATTAGAAAAATCTAAAGACTTCATATCAATAATTTTCCAACCTAGGATAGTAGAAAAAGAAGACCAAAATTAATGAGACTGATACAAAATTAATCAAACTGATATATATATATATATATGTATATATATATATAATTTTCAAGCCATAATTATCAGAAAAAAATAAATAAACATAATTTATTCAACACACGTTTATGGTAATCATTTTCAGCAAAGTAGGAATACAAGAAAACATCAACATGAAAAAGAGCATCTACAAAGAACTTATAAGTAGCGTCAATGCTTTCCTCCTAGGATGGGCATAAATCAAAGATGTCAACTATCATGATTCATTTTCAACTTTTGGCTAGTTTAATAAGAGATGAAAAGAAATAACACACACATATTGGAAATAAATCACTCAAACCATATTTATTTGTAGACAGCATGGTCATTTATGTAGATAATCCTAAGAAATTTACAAGCACACATGCATGTGCACACACACACAATTTTTAGAATAGGTGACTTAAGCAATATTTTAGGCTATAAGGTCAACAGTAAAATAATTATTTTAATTTTACAGAAATATAAAACAAATGAAAAATAGTATCATTGCAATAGCATCAAAACATTAAATAAGGAAATATTAATAAAATATATGCAAGACCCACATGCTAAAAACTATGAAACACTGAAAATAAAAAGTGAAGAGTATATAAATAAATGGGGAGGTAAACATCAAAACCATGTTAAACATCAAAAACTCAATATTTTTATAGATTCAATAAATTCTAATTAAATTCTTGGCACTTTAAAAAATTTTTTTTAGAAATTGTTAGATTGATTCCAAATTTACAGGGACACATAATACCCCAAGAAGAAGCAAAATTTTTTGAAAGATAACATTTGAGGATTTAACCTACCTGATTTCAAGAACTACTATAAAGCTAAACTAAAGAGAATAAGGCATAGGCTTAAGATAGACATATAGATAGAAGTAAAAAAAAAAAAAAAAGTTAACTGTCTAAACACAGACCTACACATATATGACCAATTGGTTTGACCTAAGATAGATATTAAGGTAACTCAGGAGGGAAGTGATAATCTCAACCAATGATGCTAGTAAAAATGGACATTCATATGCAATAGAGTGAATATAAATATAAATCCTATACACAACAACTTGAAATGTGCAATACACTTATATACAGGAGCTCAGAGTGTAAAGTCTCTAGAAAAAAAATAGAAGAAAATCTTAATGATCTTACATTAATTAATAATTTATTTAACAGGACACAAAACACTTTAGTTATAAAAGAAAAATTTGTATGTTGAACTTCTTTAAACTAAAAACATTTTCCCTTGGCAAGCCTAGGTGGCACAGCCAGTTAAGCATCTGACTCATGGCTTCAGCTCAGGTCCCCATCTGGCTCAGGTCATGAGATCGAGCCCTACAGGATCTGTGCTCATGGAGAAGCCTTTTTAAGACTTTCTCTCCCTTCCTCCCATCCTTTCCCCCCATTCTTGCACTCTCTTGCTCTTTTTAAAATAAATAATCTTTAAAAAATTTTTTCTCATAAAATAACATTAAGAAAATGTAAAGGTAAGCTACAGATTGAGAGGCATTTAATTGCCAAACATATATCCACTACATGAAGAATTGTTACAATTCAATAATGTGAAAAAGGTCAGCATAATTTAAAAAATTATCAAATGATCTGAACATTTTACCAAAAAGATAAATGGGTGGTAAATGATATACATAACATGACAAATGATATAATATGTATTATATATTAGAAATAGGATACTAGAAATTAATAAAAGCATTAATCCTTAGGGTAATAAAAATTATGACCATAATATGACTGCTTTGTGTCATAATAACCACAATAATGCCTAAAATAGAAAAGACTGACACTTTCTAGCATTTGGAAGATGCAGTGCAACTGGCATTCTCATATATCACTTGTGGGAATGTAAAATGGTATGTACAGCCATTTGGGAAGATGGCTTAGTAGATTGTTTTAAAATTAAATGTACTATTTTCCCCTAAAATTATACCTTCAGGTCCAACATAAATAAAACATGCATTTATACAAATAATTTAGGTAAATATTCATAGAAGATTTATTTATGATAGCCAAACCATACTAGAAATAACCCAAATGTCCATCAATTGGTGAACACATAAGCCAACTGTATGTAGACATATAATGGGATACTGTAAACAATATAAAGGAGTGAATCGCTGATACATGCAATCATAAAAATTATGTTAAGTAAAATCATTCATAATTGATTTCATTTGTAAAACATTAAGAAAAATATATTAAAGATTTTTTTTTTAAGAGAGAATGAGGTCACAAGCAGGGGTGGGAATAGAGAGAAGCTGACTCCCCACTGAACAAGGAGCCCGTTGTGGACCTGATCCCAGGATGCTGGGATCATGACCTGAGCATAAGGCAGACTCTTAACTGACTGAGCCACTCAAGTACCTGAACATTAAGAAAAATATAAACTATTGTTACAGAAAGTACATCAGTAGTTGACAAGGGCCAGAGAGTAGAGTAGGGGAACTGAAAAAAAAAAAAATTGCATATACTGATTGTAGCACTGATGATACACTGTATATATTTGTCAAAACTCATCAAATTATACATTTGAAATTGATTAATTTTACTGTATTTAAGCCCTATTTCACCAAAGCTGACAAAATTTGATTTTGAACAAAAATCCCATTGGTTCTAGATAGGACATTCCCATTGGAATATTGCTAATAAATGAATTCACTGAGAAATGTTTTCTTAAAGTGTTACTTATTCTCCTACCCAAGATGGTCCAGAGCTTGTTTTGTTAATACTTATTTGTCCTAGCAAAGACCTTTAAACTTTTTCATAGATGGTCAGATAGTAAATATTTTAGGCTCATGTTTCATACAACCCTTGAACTAATCAGTTCTGCTCCTGTGGCATAAAAACTGCCATAAACAATGCATAGATAAAAGAATGTGTCTGTGTTTTAATAAAACTTTATGAAAAACTTTATGAAAATAGGCAATGATCTGAACACTCAGATGTATTTTGCTAGCCCCTACCGAGAATTTTAGTAAGAAAGGGTGATCTCAGATAAATGTTATTCTGATTAAGACAATTTAAAAAGTTTGACAATGTTCTGTTTAGTTTTGGTCATACCAGTTTTTCTAAAAATATATATAGTATTAGAAACTTTTCATATATTTGTAATTCCTAGTAAAATTTTGCTGTACAAGTCTTATGAAGGAATTGCCTAGGAAGTTCAGTCTTAGTGATGTATAGCATTTAGTGTCTCAAGAGTTCTTTGTTACCATGAGGATTACTTTAAAAAAAGTCACCATTGCTGAAAGAGTTTTCATGTAATATTAGCAGATACTTAGATTGCTTCCACTTTGGCTAACATCTCCGCTATTTTTTGTTTTGTCTTTTGTTCATGTGACAAGTAGAGTTACTGAATTTATATCATGCTTCCTTCTTGGGAATCACCAGGAAAAAAAAGAAGAAAAATATCTGCCATTATGGAGATTTTATTCTAGGAGAAAGAGATAGAAAAAAAAAATAATGAACATAATGCATTGGTAAATTATAAGGCATGTCAGCCCATGGTAAGTGCAATGGAAAAGGAGGATAGGATAAGGAGATATTGTATGCTAGACATGAGGAAAATACAGATAAAGTGGATAATAAAATTTGCCCTGCACACATGGTGACAAAGAGCGAGGGAGCCATGTGAAATATCTGGGGAAGAGCATTACAGGCAGAAGTAACGGCTATGGTAAGAATATAATGTAGGAATCAGAGATATAGTTCAAAAGCCATTGCAATAATCCAGATGTGAGATGATGTCGACTCTTGAAAGGGGTGCCAGTACTGGAGATGGTGTTCAAATTCTGAACATGGACTGAAGATAGGTCAAAAAATGTCCCAATATGTTAAATTTCTAAGTTTTGTAAAAGAAGAGGAACCTCAAAATAACTCCAAAGAATTTTAGCCCACGCAACTGTTTGATATGATTAATACTTAAACACTAACTTTTTAAAAGATTTATTTATTCATTTTAGAGAAAATGGGAGAGTGAGAAACTATGAGTGGGGGGAAGTATAGAGGGAGAAAGAGAGAATCTTTAGCAGACTCTCTGCTGAGCACAGCGTGGGAGTGGGACTCAATCTCATGACCCTGAGATCATGACCTGAGCCAAAATCAAGAGTCAGATGCTTAAACAACTGAGCCATCCAGGTACCCATTAAATATTAACTTTTTGATATGTTTAACAGTTTAAAAATTGATAATGTATAAATAACTATAAATACACAAATTAATAATATTTAATAATTTAGTCCAAGAGTAAATTGCTTTAGGAAAAGATCTCACCGGAAAGATATGAAACTGTGTGCATATCATATTTTTTGTTTTCTGTGCTCCTATAGCAGTCATTAATATCACCACCGTAGCATTCGCCACTTCATTGAATCTGTATTTTTACATGTCTATCATCCATTATAGTTTACATGTTCCTTCATATGAGGGCCCAAATATTATCAGCCATTTGGTACTCACACCAAGCATATTGTTTGTTACATAGAAGGCGGTTGAATACTGGTCCAATTATTGTTTGATTAATTTCAGCTAGTATTAATTGAACACTTACAGTGTTTCTGAGCCTCTATTAAATGCTATATATGCATTATTATTTTTTCTCAGCAAAATCATGTGGGGCATATTATATCATCACTCTATTTTAAGGATAATGAGAATAAGCCTTGTAAGAATTTAAAAGAAATATTAAAAAAAAGAAAAAAAAAGAATTTAAGTCATCCTCAAAGTTATATAGCTAACAAGTAAAAGGGGGAAGGGGAAATATTTCTGTGTATGTTTATATGTGTCTATACAACACAACACTACACTATGTAAGTGAACTTATTTACAAATCAAAACCATTGGTTGAGTTTTGGAGGGCAGTTTGGGAGTTGGTGTGGATTTTTCACCTTTCTTTTTGGCAGATTGGGAGAGAGTTCATTTTTCCCTTTTGATAACTATTTCCTTAGAACACTTTCAGTTCAGCAATACTTTGAAAGACTAAAAATTTGATACTTAGAATAGTGTTGCAGATACAAGGGAAGTCTTATTTATTGATTGGTCACATGTATACTTATTAATTACCTACCATGTTCTAGACACTTTTTAAGCAATGAAAATATTGACAGTGACTGAAATATACAGCATGTTTTTTTTTAAATATTTTGATTGATTGATTTTCTTATGGGTTGTATTTTATTTTCTTTTTTAAGTTTGTATTTAAATTCCCATTAGTTAGCATATAATGTTGTATTAGTTTTAGTGGTAGAATTCTACGGCCATGCCACCCGAGATTGAATGTGCCCAATCTCATCCACAGCATACTTTTTAAAAATGGAACATTCATTTTAGTGAAGGAGATGGGTAATACATATTTTAATAATATGTGTGACCAATTCCGACATATTTTCAGGACCTCATTTGATTTGACACTCAGCCCCTCAGTGAGGATGTACCTGGCCACTCTATCTAAAATGTTAACTCCTTGCTCCTGTTTTATATTTCACCTCCTGACATCTTTTCTTGTTCATGATTTATACTATTTAATATTGCTGGGAGTTTGAGGGATTCGGGCTAATCCAAGAAAACAACATGATCACAGAAGGCACTGACATACAAGAAGTTTATTTGGATGGCTTTTGGATAAGATTGCATTAGAGAGGAATTTCTATATAATAGGGGTCTGTCCAAAGGCTATTGAGGGGGGGCACTACTCAGAACTGGAAAAAGGCAGGGTACTCCTGAGAGAGGAGGACTGAAGAACCGGCTTATGTGTCTAGCTGATGTTGCTCAGCCCCATGGGAAGGTAGTCTCTGGGTCAGATAGTTAACAAGGACTGTGGTGGCTTTGGGCCTTATAACTGTGGAAACCCTGTTATCAAGAGGTAATAATTATTAGATGAGGTTTTGTTGGTGTGCAAAGGAGGTGGTCTTTGATGGCTAAAATTTGCATGTTTGAGCTCTTTAAATAATAAATAGATGTGTAAAAAGTAGAATTTGGTGCTGGCAGACTTTTGAGCAAATGGGTCTCAGCCTGGAATGAAGAAATTAACAACCACACACACAGAGGCCAACACACAGAGGCTTTCTCTGGCTTATTCACTTAATAAATATACATATATGTTTAATTTGTTTATCTTTATTGTATATCAAAGGTAGGATTTTTGTTTATATTGTTCTCAACTCAATCTTCAGGCTCTAGTAATTTGTCCAGTGCATAATAGGTGCTAAATAAATATTTGTCAGAGTAACTAATGAGTTAATTCTATGAGTGTGAAAAAAAAGAGCCCATCCCTTAAAGTCATCAGAGCAAGGAGTTACTTATATAAGCAAAACAAGCAATTAAAGTAAGGATTCACTGGGGCACCTGGGTAGCTCAGACAGTTAAAGTGTCTGCCTTTGGCTCAGGTCATGATCCCAGGGTCCTGGGACTGAGCCCTGCATCAGACTCCCTGCTACTCCCACTCCCTCTGCCTGTAGCTCCCCCTGCTTGTGCGCTCGCTCTCACTCTCTCTCTCTCTCTGTCAAATAAATAAATAAAATTATTTTTTTTAAAAAGTAGGAATTCATTAAAAAAGATGGGTATTTAAGATAACAAATTATTTTTGTTAAAATTTATAAATATACAGGTATTTATCAGAATTTAAGTAGGAATACGATTTTTCTTTGAGAGCGCTAGCTGCAGTTCCACATTGTGTCTATAGAACAAAAAACACTAAAAAACCTTAATTGTGATTTCTGGTTTGGGATAGTCTTTAGTTTAGGTAAAAACCTAAAGATATTTGTGAGGATGCAGGAATGAAGACCATGTAAATTCTTTACATTTTCCCCTTCTTTGGCATTTATCTTGCACATCATGAGAAAAAATATTTTGTAGTCATATGTCTGTATCTAAACTTTCAAAGCATTTAACTTAGTTTTCATAAAAAGGGATTCCTTCTTTTAGTGCTTCATTGTATAATTAGAAGCTGAGATTACAATAACAAGTATGTCCAGTATAAACATTTTGGGAACAAACACATTTGCTATTGTTAACGAAACAACTCAACTCAGAAGGGTAGATGTGGTCTTGAGCTCCTGCGTTTTTTCTACTTCTGGTCATGAAGGGATGCAAGGATTATTAGACTTGCCCTCCTGCTATAACTGGTAGAAAGGTGGGCAAACTATGTAAAACAACTATTTCAGATATTAGACAACAGGCAGTACAGGACTCTGATCCTCAGAGAAAGAAAACAGGAGAAGGAAACCATATGATCTCTCCAGCTTTCGTTCTGCAGTCAGGAAGGGATCACAGGAAGGGCACATCCATCCCACTGAGCTGAGGAGACGGAGATTAGAGATAGGGGAGGCTGATGTGACTCCAATTTTTGGAGCACAGTGTGAGAGATGAAAGAGCTGTGTCAAAAAAGAGCTCCATAAATTGGCATACGGGTGTGCTTAAGAGTTTGGCCTAATGCTAAACTGCTCATTTGTAGTAGAGGGTACCACAAGGCTTGTCAAAGAACAACCACAGAGGAAAGAACGATTACTGGGGAGCTGAGAGGTGAAAAACCCTGAGGGTTCACACATTTAAGTTCTGACCAATCAGAGCAGATTTGTCACTAAACCTATGAGGCATTTGGTAGGGACCTCAGAATACAGCTCTTTCAACTGGAGGCATTTTGCCCTTTTCTAGGGACAGTTTTGATTCTCACAATTTAGGGGGGTTTTACTGGCATCTAGTGAGTAGAGGAGAGAGATTCTGCTAAACAGCCTATAAAATGCAGAACCTCTTATAACAAAAACTAAATCATAGAGAGGAAAATACATAGTCACCAAATAAACCACCTTAAATGTAGTCACAGTTTTAAAACTAATGTTTGAAACTAAACAGTCACAAATATGGTTTTTTGTCTATTATTAATTACATTGTAACTTCAGTGAAAAAAATTGGATAATCTTGATGTGTACAGTGTGTGTGTATAGGTGTGTGTGTTTGGGGCAGTCATGTTAGCACAGCTTTAAATTTTCCATGACTTAATTTTATCATCAATAATACAATATTATCAGCTCTCATTTCATGTGTTTCAAATTTATCGGCCGTAGTGCTGTGTTTAAAGCAGAGAGTGTTTGTCAGAGACAGATAGTATAGGAGGCCAATGTATCACTGTCAATAATGCTGAATGTCTACACAAACCACAAAATTAAATACCTTGGAATAACATTACAAAGTGCTATGTTAGCATAGGCATCAATTGAACTTAGAAAGAGGACTCCCAGAAGGAGTTCATTTGCATAGCATTTACATTGCCACTCTTGTCAATTAGCTCAAACATAAGCCAGCTCAGTTGACGTGTATGAGGCCAACTAAAAGGAAATATGTCAGCTTATTTGAGCTTCCAGAACAGGAGGCACACATACAGTATTGCTTACAGGGAAAAAAGTAGAAAGATCAAGCAAGCACAAGCTTAATATTTTGGGTGCCTTAAATATTTGAGAACACTAATAATATTAAACACATATGTATATGTATGTATGTATGTATGTGTATGTGTAAATATAAATAACTTTATATCTATAGATGAATGCATATAAAGATAGATAAAATAGATACACCTATCTGTAGATGTGGTTTCTTTCTTTCCAAATCTAAACTAAGCCTATTAGAAAGCACAAATAATTTTGATTACTATACTGTTTATTTATATTTTTAAATATTGTCTAAGGAAATTAGGGCTTTTATAAATTTTAAATTTTAAGGAAAATCCCTTTCAAGCTTTAAAAATAAATCTCCAGGGACGCCTGGGTGGCTCAGTTGGTTAAGCGGCTGCCTTTGGCTCAGGTCATGATCCCAGCGTCTGGGATTGAGTCCCACATCGGGTTCCTTGCTCGGCGGGGAGCCTGCTTCTCCCTCTGCCTCTGGCTGCCTCTCTGTCTGCCTGTGCTCGCTCCTGCGCTCTCTATCTGACAAATAAATAAATAAAATCTTTAAAAAAAATAAATCTCCAAAATCAGTTTTCCAAAAATTGGTATGTAAATTTTCAAGTAAATATTTAGCAATACCTGAACCCATTTATTTTTTATTAGAGTTGATTTCTATATTCTGTAAGGATATTTCTTCTACATACACCATCAACTTGGGTAAAACTTGGGAGGTCAGCTTTAGAAAGCTGGCATTGTTTTCAATATTTAGAATAAAAAAACAAGATATATCACTCTTAAAACATTCTTAGCAGTTAAATCATTCAAAGCAGTTTATTTTCCTAACAGAAATAATACAGAGCTTGCAAAGTCCAGATGCATTATGAATATTGGGCATGGATTTTGTTTCCCTACATCATCATAAGCTACCAACACAAACTTGCATTAATGTTTTATACATTCCTTGTGTGCTTGTTTTTCCTATCAAAGCTTTGGGAATTTCTACATATGTTGAAATTGAGTATGATGCTCATGAACTTAGATCATCTTTATGTTATTCTTACCCAAGGTAAGAATATAATAATATTACATTCTATATACATGGCTATTGTCTTATTTTATGTGAATAGTGTCAAACCAGGAATTTTTCTTCTTCTTACTTTCTCTTACTGTATGTCATCTCCTTCTATTTATCTGCCTTAATTTTCCATTATGTCTACAAGGCTAAGGGCCAAGTTAGGGGCCTGCCAAATTCTTCCCTTTGTCTTAACTAGGGAAATGAATTGAACTGACTGCTATCTGAGAATAAAATTACAACTGGGAGATATCATCAACTCAGAATGTCAGCTGCTCAAAGGCAAAGGCCATAACTTGTATCTTTATGTGACTGTATGATAGGATACTGATTGGAACATAGAAAATGCTTCATATCTAAAACAACAACTAGGGAATTAAAGTGAGTGACTGAATAAGCCTACTGTACTCCATTTGTTTTTAAATAAAAAATAAACAAATCGTAGGTATTCAAATAACTTCCCCAAATTTATAGCTATTTGGTGATAAAAGATATATAGTTAAACCTGAATTCTTCAAAATACATTTTCCTTTTTTTAAAATTTACTTTAAAAATATGTGATAGAGATATCACTGAATATATATATATACAATACTTCACAAATTAAAATTTTCTAAACTTATCTCTAAGCTTATGAAAAACAAAACAAAAAAATTTAATTGCCTTTGAGTTTACTTTCCTGCCTGTATTCTCCTTCTTCCCCCAAAAGTAGATGCTCTCCTGAGTTTGTGTTCATCATTTTCTTTTTTCTTCCCACATTTTCATTATATAAATATTTCTAAATAATACTTTTAAATGTAGCCTGATTTTGAAATGTATACAATTACTATGATACTTAATATTATATTTTTGAGATGTATTCATATGATTTTTAGTTGGAATACATTCATTTTTATTGGTCTATATTATTTCATCATTTAAATATATCTCATTTTATTGATCTATTCCATTGATAGATATTTTGGTTACTTTCAGTTTTTAACTTTCCTATAATCAATTATGCTATGAACATTCATGTATGGATTTCTGGGACACATGGTACAAGAATTTCTCAAGATATACGTCATTAGAAATGGGATTGTTAGATTATAGAGTACAGGTATATTTAAGTTAAATTAAGTCAAATGTTTTTCTATAATAGATACCTAAATTTACAGACTTTTAGGCAGTAGATAAGAGTCATCAGTGCTTTACATATTTACATACATGTAATATTATCAGACTTTTATGTTTTTCCTAGATTGAGGTTATGATCTAGTATTTTACACTTTTATTTGTGTCTCTCTGTTATTATTGTGGTCAAGCATTATTTTCTTTGTTTATGGGGTATTAATATTTTATTTTTTGTGAAATACCTGGTAGGTATATTGCCAGGTTTTCTAGAGATAAATGATGTCATTGTAAACCTTAGATTCTGGAACCAAACACCTGCATTCACATTCTTTCTTTGACACTTATACTATCTATTTGGCTGGGGGGAGGGAGTTGCATTTGAAAAATCTCCCTGATTTTGAAGCAAGGATATCACTTTGAAGCAAGGATAACAATAATACCTAAGTTATAAGAATGTTGTGAGGATTAATTAAGTTAATATATACAATTCACTTAGGAAAGTATTTGTACATAGTTATACTTGTGTGTTAACTGTTATTATTTCTTCATGTAATTCTATTTTTGTTGTTGTTAATGTACTTCAAAATTATGTTATTTGGAGCATGCAATTTTTTTAAATTTTATTTTTATTTAAACATATAATGTAACCCCACCACCATCTCCCAACCCCCCTCCCCCCAACCCCCCTCAGTTTTTTTTATGACATTAAGAGTCTGTTTTGGTTTGTCTCCCTCCCGATCCTATCTTGTTTCATTTTTTTCTTTTCCTACCCCCTTAACCCCCACCCCCATTGCATCTCCACTTCCTCATATCAGGGAGATCATATGATAGTTGTCTTTCTCCGATTGACTTATTTTGCTAAGCATAATACCCTCTAGTTCCATCCATGTCGTCACAAATGGTAAGATTTCATTTCTTTTGATGGCTGCATAGTATTCCATTGTGTGTATGTATGTATATATATATATATATATACACACACACACACACATACCACTTCTATATATATATATATGTATGATACATATATATATATATAT
>RCUC01120874.1:0-14766 GCA_003697995.1 Taxidea taxus jeffersonii
CTTCTGCCTGGTGAACTTGGGGTGTGCTCTCTGGGCATCCCCCCCTACATCAGGGCAAGAAAACGAATTCCATGTGAAGAGGTTGCTTGCTGGCCATGGAATTAAAACAGAGGCAGCTAGAGATAGATAGTTTTTTTACTTTTGTCTTTGGTATTTGCTTAGTGGAAGTGCCGCACCTTCCTGAGGCACGTGTCCTAATACTTGAGAGGCTGAGCCTTCCCGGACATTTTTCTAGCGCCCACGGGCCCTGCCTGTGGTGTGGGTGTGCGTACACGGTACCCTGTGGTGCAGGAGAGAATCCCCTCTTGGCCTCTGGCAGAGCTCAGCAGCACAGCGGCCTCTGCCTACCTGTACCCGGTACAGCTGCTTAGGACCCCAAGTGGAGGCGGTGTTTGTTTAGATGAGAAAATGCAAGATGGGGCAGGCACAGGTGCTAGCTCTGTCTTCATCACCTTTTGCAAACAGGCCCTGAAGTCTGATTCCAGGCTTCCCAGTGGGTTGATCCCACTATCAGGATTCCTGGCAAATCCTATCTTCATTTGGGGGTAAAAGATTCCTGGCAAATCCATGTTCTTCATTTGGGGGTAAAAGCAGGACTCTAATAGCATGTTTAACAACCACTCAGAAACAGAGAGGACCGTGTATTCTCCCAGGTGTTATATTTTGTGTTACTCCCCCTGAGTTTTGTCCAGAATGCTCATAGAGTTACTCTTTCAGCTGGCCAGCTCTTTGGATATCTGAGAAGTGTGCTTATTTGGAGAGAGGTGGTTTTCAGTGTAGAGATAGGAACAATCTAAAAAAGCTTTCCGCTTTTCCAGATTGGGATCACCCTGCAGCCCGTGGCGCTTCACAAGAACGTGTATGCATCGGTGGTGGAGGACATGATTTTAAAGGTGGGTGCTGGCTCCAGCAGGACCATGAGAAGCTGCCACCTGGGGCTGGGGCACCGAGGGCCAGTGGGCAGGATAGCCTGGGTCCCGGGCTGTTCTGAGTAAGGAGTGGGGCAGGAATGGAACAGAGATTGTAAGTTTTAGGATTTTTCATCTTAATCAGGCTTCATGTTTTCTGATTTTTTTTTTAAGATTTTATTTATTTATTTGACAGAGATACAGAGATCACAAGTAGGCAGAGAAGCAGGCAGAGAGAGAGGGGGAAGCAGGCTCCCCACTGAGCAGAGAGCCCGATTCGGGGCTTGATCTCAGGACCCTGAGACCATGACCTGAGCCGAAGGCAGAGGTTTAGCCCACTGAGCCACCCAGGTGCCCCCATGTTTTCTGATTTTTTTTTTTAAGATTTTATTTATTTGATAGACAGAGATCACAAGTAGGCAGAGAGAGAGAGGAGGAAGCAGGCTGTCCGCAGAGCAGAGAGGCCGATGTGGGGCTCGATCCCACGACCCTGGGATCATGACCCGAGCCGAAGGCAGCGGCTTTAACCCGCTGAGCCACCCAGGTGCCCCTGTTTTCTGATTTTTAAAAGAACTAAATCATGGGTCTTCTGAGTGTGAAAGCATCCACGAGTTTCTGTGCTGATGTCACTTGAATGATACTTTTTAGTGCCTTCTGAAGCAATCTGAGATGAGTGCTCTCGCTGCTTTAGGAAGTGACAGAAGCAAAGCCTTGGATTTTCTCCACATGTCACAACAGAGAAACAGCCGCAATTGTCCCAACCCTGGGCAAGAGGATGACAAACTAGCTTCCTTACCTTCCCTGATATAGCGCTGCGGCTACTTTCCTGGTCAGACCCCTCTCCCAGCAGAGATAACTTGCAAATAACCCTCACCGGTTTTCCCTTTTCTTTTTTAGATAGAAATAACCCAGGTTTTTAAAGCTTTTATTTATTTAAGGGCGAGTACAGGCAGGCTGGGGGAGGGGCAGAGGGACAAGCAACTTGGTCCTGAGCAGGGAGCCCAGGCAGAGCTTGAGCCTAGGTTCGTGACCTGAGCCGAAGGCAGATGCCCAGCCAACTGAGCCACTTTGGTGCCCCTCTCAACCTGTTTTCCTTAAAAACGGTATCTGATTAATGAACGCCCCCCCCCCGGCCCCGTTCATAATTTCTCAGAATCTTGGGCTTTATTTTTGTAACCTAATATTTGTAGTCCTTCAGGAGTTTTCATCCTTAGATACAATTGTTTGCAAAGTTTTGTATATGGGATGGGGTCAGATGTGTCCCCCTCCTCACCAGCAGGCACATGGCCATTTTCAAGAGTAATCCTATCTTCTGTCATAGGCCACAGAGCAGCTGGTGAACGACATCCTGAGACAGGCTTTGGCGGTTGGATACCAGACAGCATCTCACAACAGGTACCGAGATCTCTTTAGTCTGTGGTACTAGGCTTACAGATACTTCCTGGCAGGTTAGTTGCCCGTGAAGAGGTTTTCTACCTCATCCAGTTGGAGATGGAGGTGTCAGTGTTTGGGACGCTCTCAGAACCAGACAGACTCAGGGGTCTGGTTGGTCATTTCGAGACTCTTGTGATTGTGAAAGCTCAGCTTTGCCCAGAGGTCTGTATCTTCCTAGTCACTCCTTCAGACACGCTGTTCATTAGGACTCTGTTCCACTACTGGGTGGAACAAATGCCAGCTCTTTGTAAAGGAAAGATAATATTGACCGTGATGTGTTAGATGTGGGGGTAAGACATCGTATACACTACCTGATTTGTTTTTCATGGGAGAATTCTACCCACTTTTTAGAAGTCAGGAAACCAGGCTCTAAATGTTCCCGTTCCCTGGCTTTCCCAGCACTTACGTGGTGGGCCTCATTGAGCTCACCCGCTCACCACTGCTTTGCTGCTCCCTTATTATTACTGGTCGGAATACAGAGTTTTGCCTTTTTCCTAGGCCCCAGAGCATGGCAGACAGCCCTTATGTTGTTCCACATCCTGGCATTCCTTTCCAGGGAAACAAGTATTTTATCCCAGTATCCTTCAAGCCTGTCCTAAATTTGTAAAACTGTATCAAAAGCATCTTGAGGACATAAAGAGACCTACGTCAGAGGACTATTAGGTCAGACGTCACAGGATTAGAATATATCGGGCAGTGCAGAAGACCTCTTTAAGAAAGAAGGAAGGAGAAACAGGACTTCCAGGAATGCTCCTTGTCCTGTGTGAAGCCCAAGAGTGTGGGCTGAATGCTTTCTATGGCTCCTGCTCACCTCTGTCGTCCCAGCTGTGGAGCTAGGGTGGCTGGGACGCTCTTGATAAGAACATTTATCCCCCTGGCCTGGCTCGGCTCTGTATCCCATGCCCCCCACAGACTGAAACGTGATTCCGCGTTTCTGCAGCCCTTTGACTCAGCTCTCAGTCGGCTCAGACTGAATGACAAAAACATCATTCTGTTTTGCTGTCCACTTTACTTCCTTCCTCTTTTCTTAATCCTCAGAGGCTTTTTTCTTCATTGTTCAACCAATGCCTGGGACTGGGAACTCCGATTTGAGCCCTAGATTGGGTTGGCTGTAAAGAGGGCAGGCCAGTCTTTACTAAAACTAAAGAAATTAATGGGAAAGGAGACCAAGCAAGAACATTCACCTGGCCACCCCTGCGCCAGGAGGCCCTAAATCGTGCCTCAGCTCTGTCCCCCTTCTGGGAGGGTGGAGCGAGCCCCTTTTGATAAATGGATTAAATTATTAAATTCTTTAGAAAATTGTACCTAATATGCTTTGTTTTTGGACAGGATTCCCAAAGAAATTACAGTGAGTAACATTCACCAGGCCATTTGCAACATTCCTTTTCTGGACTTTCTCACAAATAAACACATGGGGATATTGAATGAAGACCAGTGAGTGGAATGAAGATGCCCCTAGAAAAGCAGGATTTGCAGATGTATCCGAAGCTTCGAACTGCGACGACTCTTCTCTTTGGGGAAGGAGGTGATTGTCTGTGTGCCTCGGTATATTATGGCTACCAAACCATTGCCTCCACCTAAATCACTGTAACACTGGAGTATTCAGTCCCAGATCAGATCCCTTTAGGACAGAAGTTTCTGAGTCTAGAATGAAGCTGTGAGTGGATGTGTGCTCTGTCAGCTTGCATTTGCTCACTCTCTGGAAAGGCTCTGAGACAGAGTCTCCGGGCTGGGCCAGGCCACGTGTAGCAGGTCCTTCTCTGGGTGTAAAGGGGCACCTTGGGCCACACTGGTGGTTCACCTATTCTGGGGCTACAGGAAGCTACAGCAGTTACCCTGGTAACCTCTAGAGCCAGGCGGGGCTTCTGCCCTCATTGGGTGGCCATGGCGTGAGGGACCCTGTCAGCCGTAGGGGGCAATAACGCCTTGCAGAAGTCAGCAGAGCCTGGGAGCCCACCTGCTGGGCAGAAGTGTTTCCATGGAGCACAGGGACATTACTGCAGCCAAGGTCAGCACCGTCAAGGGGTAGGCAATCCCAGCACATGTCCGGAAAGGTCTGACTGTAACCAAGCAGCTCTAGGTAGGTCAGTAATAGAGAACACCCGCAAATCCCAGGCACCTGGCCGACCCGGACCAGCTTTGTGTGTGTCGGGCAGAGCTGGTTCCACAGCGTTCACGGGGTATGCAGGTCACCCCGTGGTGAGGGACCAGTGGGGAGCAGCCCCTGGGCCAGGCTTGCTGGGATGGTGAGTCCTGTCAGTGGACTTAGCGTCCAGTTCTTTTCCACTCGGCTTTTCCAAAGGAAAGCGTTTCAAGGAAACACTATGAGTGCCTTAAAGAGAGAGAAATGACTGCCGAAGCCACGAGACAGGAATGTCAGTGCTCAGGAGCAGTGAGAATAGATTGTGCCCAGATGCGGAGCCCTCTTGGCGCAACAAGTGAACGGGAGGGGGAGGGTCCACAGGGCCTGCCTGATACTCAGTTCCATTACAGATACTTTGACCTAATGTAGTCTGTGTCGAAGGAAAGGAGAGAATTTATTCTGTGAGGAATCTGCTCAAAGGAAATTTGAAATTTGTGAATCAAACTTACCCAGTCAACATAACTGAAGTTTTCATGAGTGCTGTAGATGTTTGGGTCAGGAACAGAAGGCAGGGAGGTGACTAAGAGATCTGCCCTTCTCTATTCAGAATCTGAGGATTGCAGGTGCACAAGGAGACCTGTTCAGTAAGGCATCAGGCATGCCCAGGCTCAGTAAAAAAAAAAAAAAAAAATAGTTTAATACATAAAGGCTCAGATACTCTATACATTAACCACTGCAAGTGAGGCCAGTGGACAGGTGCATAAATTTATTCATCAGCAGACTGTGACAGTTCTACAGGATGGAGGATTTGATCCCATTGAGAACAGATTGACTTACTACAGGTATGAAAGCCTAAAGTAATTATCTTTTTGCAAAAGAAATATTAAATCACTTAACAGTTCCCATATGTGTTAATGTTTCAGATGTATTTGTATCATAACATGTAACATAATTGTGTAACAAAATCTACAATAAATCTTTTAGTATTTGTGTTGGGTTTTTCTGAGTTCGAGTTCGAAGCACTACATTTTGGTAGGTGGTTCTTCCATGAGGTCTGAAGGAGCTGGGATCGGGCAGAGGTATAGGTATTTGTGTTTACGTTAATCCTGCCACTTCTTCCCAAGAATTTGTAGCTGTACAAGATAAAGGATTACAGTTACATAAAAGTCTGAAAAAAAAAATTTAGAAGATGCACGCTGACCCTGGAAATAAGGATTTCTGACAGCTTGGGTCAAAGGAAAACTACCTAATGGACCTCAGCACCTCTTCAAAGCCAAGGCAAGGAGGGAAACCTGTAGTCTAAGGAAGAAGCACACTGCTCTGTCCGGAAAGCTGGAACTGGTCTCTGCTGAGGTCTGGAAGAAGTTACTCCGGGGACACAGCCCTGCTGTGACCATCTGCTAGCAGAACGGCTAAAAAACCAAAAATGCAGAAACATTTCAGAAATAACCACTTTTTACATCCACCCTTAACAATACTAAGGGTTTTGAAAGCTTTGGTTCTTCAAAGGCAGGAAGTTCTGCAGGGCAGAGGCATTGGGATTCCAGATCCGTAGCTTTCCTGGGACCAGACTTCGCCTCAGCCTTTAGGGAATCAAAGTGTCCAGAGGAAGGAGAATAGGAGTGTTGCTTAGGCTCTTTTCCTGAATGTTGATCTCAGCCACGGTTTTGACTGGAGCCCCAGGACAAGAGATTCACGTCCCAGGGAGTTCCTCAGCTGGGGACTCCCTCTTACTGACAGAAGCCTGTGTGAACAGCGCTGGCAGACCTGACCCCACTAAAGGGGACGTTCCTCCGTCTGCCCACATGGGCTGTAGGGTCAGGGTTTTTCAAAAGCTGCTTTTTTGGAGTTTGGCTAAAAAATCCTGGTGTTAGTACAGGTATAAAAGTATTCTCACTCGTACTGGGTTTTTCTGAGTTTTGAAGCACCATGGAGCACAGAGGCGGGGCCTTGGTCTCAGCAGCTATGGGGGAGGACTTCAGGGGCACCACTCTGCTTCGGTCTCAAGGTGCATCCTCAGGGCAAGTCCTGGCAGCTGCTGGCAGTGCTAACACTGGTTATGGAATCACTGATACTGAACGCTTGCTTCTGGCTGAAATTAGCTAACAGATTGAACTTTTTATTTTTAAAAACATTACTCTTTACAGAATTAATACAAAATGCTTATTTATATAGAAACTTTAGCAAATATAGTAAGGTGTAAAAAATTTAGTTACCCATAATTCCAAAAAGATAATTACCATGAGTATTTACCAAAGATAATCACCATGAGTATTTGCTACATTTTCCTCTGTTTTATATATGTATATGATGTATGTGGTCAGTACCACACGCCCGAGACTACTGTCTCAGTTGCTTTGGAAAGCCTAATGGGATGTTAGACCTTACTAAGACCTAGAGTGGGTGGAAGTTCCTTCTTCAGAACCCGAGTCTTCTAATAACGAAGCCTAGTAAAGAAGATTATCGAGTTGGGGGTTTGGTGAAAAGCTGTCTGTTCTGGTGCATTCCAGAAAGGTTCCTGGGCATGCAGTCTGCCTTCAGAGGCAGGCCATGTGAGGCAGGGGTGCTCCCGCTGCTGTGGTGCCAAGGCTGCCAGGAAAGGCAGGCCTGGTGGGATCCGGCTGAGGTACAGCCTTTTGGTCTGGTCTGCAGGCTGTCAGGGAGAAAAGGGGGACACAAGTAGGGTGTAGGGAGAGGGACTGTCAGTGGCTTCAGATGGGTCAAACCTGCAAGGGCAAATAGAGCCAGCTCCCTGAGAAGGAGGGGGGCTTGGGCAGGAAAGGACAATTGTCTGCACAATTGTCATGTTTGTGCTTTGCTGGCCATTCACTGTACTAATAAGCACGCTGCCCATAAACAAACTCCTACTAGCAAGGTAGGGGTGTTTTCCTTACTCTGCAGATAAGGAAATGGAAGCTGAAGCTGCTCACAGTGAATAGAGAAGTCAGGAGTTGAAGGAGCCCAAGACTAGCTTCAAAGAGGGTCTTTTCACCCTAGCCTCGGGGGTTCGGAGGGTGGTGCACATGAAAGAGGGGAGGTTGGTGTGTCCTGTGAATACTGCGTATGACACTACTGTGGATGGCAATCCAAAGGGAGAGACCTTGGAATTTGTCAGCCTTCAAGGGGCAACCAGGAATAACCACGATCCACCAAAGTCTGAGAGGAGGATAAAGACGTATGAGAAGGCGCTCCAGGTTTATAATTAAAGAAATAAGCTAACAAGAAATTTTAACAGTACATTTTTGCATTTTAGTAAAATCTGAGATTGTACGGTTAATCTGTTCATTTCCCACAGAATGCACAGCAGCAGGCAGTCTCTTCTCTTAGAAACGTCTAACATGCAAACCAATGAAGTCTGGAAATAATAGATCCCTCTGTGTAAGCATATGGTTTTGGTTCTGCCTTTAAAATGATTCAGAGCATTTCCTTCGCTGCACTAAGAGGAAGGCTGTGCCAGCCAGAGCCAGCCCTCCCTCTGAGGGACCAGCCAGGCCCCAAGTGGTCCAAGGGGCTGGGAAAGGGGAAGGTCTGCACCTGCGACTTCAGATTAAGTAAATGCTTACCAGACACAGCGTGTAGGGGCTGGAGAGGAAGAGCCACAGGGAAATCCTGGAGTTTCCTTACAAAGAACTGTTCTTCGCCTGTGCCTCTAATCTCCAAGAGGAGATTAATGAAGAGGTCAAATGAAATGCCTTCATTTGACCGCCTGCTGTGCAAACAGGGCTAGGCTCGCTCCATGTGGCCACGTGGGCTGGGACTTACCAGCAAAGGAGGCAGCTTTCCAAAGCCAACAACTGCCTCCTCACAGTGAACTCCCCCAACTGTAAGTGAGAGAGCAGGGTGGGAGTCATCTAGGTGTAGATAACATGTTAAAGTCTTTCAGGAAATGAGGCTAATGCCACTTTGTCCCCAAAAAAGCTCCCAGTTCTTTGCCAGTATGTACGGTGTTCCCTTCTAGTCGTCAACTGTAAGGGAAAAAACTGGAATTAGTAATAAAATGTGGGGCTCAGAAACCTACAAGGTCAAGGATATTCATTCAGCAAGTCAAGCACTCCTCATAAGAAGCCTTCTGTTAAAACATAAGAGTCCGGGGCACCTGGGTGGCTCAGTGGTTAAGCATCTGCCTTCAGCTTGGGTCATGATCCCGGGGTGCTGGGATCGAGCCCCACATCGGGCTCTCTGCTCCACAGAGAGCCTGCTTCCTCCTCTCTCTCTGCCTGCCTCTCCATCTACTTGTGATCTCTGTCAAATAAATAAAATTTTAAAAAGAAATAGGGGCACCTGAGTGGCTCAGTGGGTTAAGCCGCTGCCTTCGGCTCAGGTCATGATCTCAGGGTCCTGGGATCGAGTCCTGCGTCGGGCTCTCTGCTCAGTGGGGAGCCTGCTTCCCCCCCACCCTCTCTCTGCCTGCCTCTCTACTTGTGATCTGTCAAATAAATAAAATCTTAAAAAAAATTTTTTTTAATAAAACATAAGGGTCCAAACCATAAGAGACTCTTAATGTCACAAAACAGGGTTGGGTGGGGGGTAGGGAGACGGTGGTGGGGTTATGGACATTGGGGAGGGTGCTATGGTGAGTGCTGTGAAGTGTGTAAACCTGGCGATTCACAGACCTGTACCCCTGGGGCTAATAATACATATGTTTATAAAAAAATTAAAAACAAAAACAAAAAAAAACACAAGGGTCATCTGGGCCCTAAATTATGTCTTTGAAATTGAAACCCTATGATTGATACTCTGTTCCTTTTAGAAATGACATCCTAGTTAGTATCATCGTGAGTCACATGCAGGTGATAACCCAAGATCTCTTCAACCTGAATGTGTGGCCATTTGTAGGTATCTCCAAGGACAGTCCCCTTGGGTTACCCTAGATCACAAAGTTCTCATGCAGCCTGGGAAAACAACTAAGTGGACTGGTTCTTTCAAGCACCTGTTATGTCTGTGTTCCTCAGCCTGCACAGACCAATTCTGTTTACAACAGAATTGATCCTTAAGTTTTTCAGATTTAAAAACTGAAGGGAGGTCAAAAGAGGCAATTAAAAGATCTGAAGCCTTCTGTACACTTCTCAAGGAAACAGAGGATGACTGAGGCCCAAAGCTGAGCTGGGTGCTACCGTGTCCATCCGTGCCAGGCCCACAGCCCGGTGGCAGCCGGGGAGGAGTGGTGCCCGCAGTAAGAAATAGGGGCCTTCCCCTCACAGTAGAGGTGCCATCCCAGCATCTCACCCAGTCCCTGAGTGGCCGAGGACAGCCCCATCTTGGCGCCAGTGTGGCCAGTCACACATTGAGGATCCGGGGAGCTGAAGCCTGAAAGATGGCTGATGGGTTAGGGGTGAACTTCTTCTTCCCCTCAGGGGCCTGAAAAATGAAATGTGGCCCCATGTCAGTGTGCCTTTCCCTCCACTTTCCTTCCCCACCACCTCCCACCCCAGCTCCAGGAAGAAAATTCCTACCTCTTGTCATCCCAAGAGTTGAGACTGCTGACCTAAAAGGTCTGTGTGGGAAACATGCACGGGGCAGGTCACTGCATTAGGTCAAATATGGCACCTAGACCTTTTGTTCTGCTTCCTGAAGCCTCCTCTGGGTGGAATCAGGAAACTGAATAGTCCCAACCTCCCTTCCATCTTCTGACACAAATGCCAAGGACGTGGAAGGCTCATCGTTACTGCTCATCGGTCAAAGGTAAGATTGGGATTTAGGAGGGAAAGGGACACCCTGCTCGCCAGGAAGTTGCTCTAGGGAGATGCCCCCCCTTGGCCATCAACAAAGGACAACCGTGGCTCTCTGCTGAAGGATGACTAGGTGCTCAGACACTACTCTTCTTGGCCCTAATGCCATTTTGCATCAGCAAAATCCGACTCCTAGTCCCTAACCTGGAAAGAGGGCCTCTGTTCCCACACCCTGTGCAGCCGGAAGCCCAGCCCTTTGCCCTGCCACACCCATTTCAGGCTGACCTGGAAGCCACCCCCGGGGCTGCTGTCCCATCCGGAGCTGTGGGTTGTGATAACTGTGGTGGGTCTTGCCTTTGTGGATCTTGGCGGCTTCACTCCAGTCCAGGCCTGGAACTCCTGTCTGGAATAGAGGACACGGTTACCACCTGGCTCAGGGTCAGTCAGCCCTCCCGACTCTTCAGGGGCCGCTGCCATTGTCTCGTGCTGCTTGGGATGTCCTGCCAATCTCCACTGCTAAATTGGATCCAGATGTGAGCACCTGGGATATGCTGGGCATCAGAAACCAAGTCCCAGCCCTTCCTTTGGTGCTCCCCCTTTAGTCTCCAGGCAACTCTAAGGGGCCTGAGAGACCCAGAACCAGTGCAGGTTGGTCACCTCCAGCCCAGGCCACTGGTAGCCCTTACATCCACAGGAGGGAGGTGCTGGCCTGGACAGTGCCCGGCACAGCAAAGATCTTCTGTACCTGGTTACAACAGAAGGAAAAATAAGGTTCGGTATTAGGTTTACTTTTTAATAACTGGTCTTATTAACTCCTACAAAACAGAACAGATTGTAGTGACTATCTTGAACAACCACAAGCTGGTCTGGCTTCTGCAGGACACCATGCACACAGGCGCTCCTGCCTGGATGAAGGAGGGGAGGACCTGGGGGTGGCTGACTCCCTAGTTAGAAATGACAAGGCTGGCACAAACTAGCTTCATGTTCTCGGAGTACATTTTTTTTTAGATTCATGTATTTATTTTTTTAGAGGGGGAGGGGGCAGAGAGAGAGAGAATGTAAAGCAGACTCCCAGCTAAACTCCCTGCTAGGCAGGGCTCAATCTCACGACCCCCAGATCATGACCTGAACTGAAATCAAGAGTCAGACACTTAACGAACTGACTGAGCCACCCAGCCGCCCCTCAGAGTACATTTTTTGACAGAGATTTAATTCCTCGGTTCCTTTGCACTAAGACCTATTTTAAGTTCTCTCAACTCCTGTGCTAGACAGTGAGCTCAGGAAGGCAGAGACCTGCTGTGTCCATAGGAGCACCTGGCCAAGACAGTGTTCTGTAGAAAACTATCCAGCTGGCCAGGGGCAGCACCCACATGCGGGTTGGATCCATTCTTATCTCCTCTCACCCACAGCCATGGCTGGGTTTCAGGCCCAGAAGTCAACAATGCTGCCTTTTGTCCTTGGCAGCAGCACAGCTGGGCACCACTAGGCCGGCTACTAGGGTAGGGAGCAGCTGTGTCTGTCCGTGGTCAGCGCTCAGGGGTGCCAGGAGGCGAGCTAAGCCTGGGCCGTATCAGATCGCTTTTGCTTCTGAAGCTGCAAGGTTCCAAAGACCAGCTGCCCAAGCCATCTGCCATTCTGTTTCTCCTGGGGAAGCAGGTCCTCCCCTGGGCATGCCCTTCTGTCCCCAAACTGAGCTGAGCCTTGGGCCTGGCAGCCCAAGCCTGTCACCCCAGGGTGGCTGCAGGGGTCCCAGCACAGAAATGGATCAGAGCCAGGAGCTAGAGCAATGCCCCCTGGCTGATCCTGGGGCGGGGCTGGTGCTGGAGACCAGTGAGGGAAGACCTCAGCCGGGATGGAGATGGAACTTCAGACCTAGAAGCAGCAGGACCCATTGATGGCCAGGGAGAGGAGAGCAGATTTATGGCTCTGGTGAAGAGGATAATAAAAACACAGGACGAGGGACGCCTGGGTGGCTCAGTTGATTGGGCGACTGCCTTCAGCTCAGGTCATGATCCCAGCGTCCTGGGATGGAGTCCCACACTGGGCTCCTTGCTCGGCGGGGAGCCTGCTTCTCCTTCTGCCTCTGCCTGCCTGTCTGCCTGTGCTCGCTCGCTCTCTCTCTAACTAATAAATAAAAAAAAAAAAATCTTAAAAAAAAAATCTTAAAAGAAACACAGGACGAGCCACATACGCCAGGTGCCTTCCCTAACCAAGCATCCACCTGGTCTGGGCCTCAGCTGGACCCTGAGGGCTGCAGTCCCACTAAGAGCCAGGGGCCACCAGTGGCAATGCTGAGCATCCTAGGTTCTCAAGGCTTCAAATGCCTTTCTCTGAGCCTCAGCTTCCTCCTGAAAAGGGCTACTGATCCCCATGCAGGAGGCTATAATGAACCTTGGTGCTGGGCACTTCAGTGGTCTGCTCTGTGCCCCACCCAGGAAAGAAAGAGGTAGAAGACTGAGAAAGGAGGTCTTCCAGAGCGAGTGAAACTAGATCCTGGGCCAAAAGCACTGAATGGCACTAGAGAATCCCAGAGGGGAGAGACCCAGGCTGGCTGCAAGAGAAAGATCTGCAGCACCCCTCTGGCCAAACAAGTGAGGCCAGTCAGTTTTCTCAAGAGGAGCAGGGGCTGACGAGTAACCACGAGGACTCCTGTGCCCTCGGTTCCCTGATCTGTTCATTTTCTTTGTGAATTTCTTCAAACAGTTCACTCAGATTATGTGGGTCTTACAAGGAGTCAGAATGGTTTCCCACATCAAGTCCTAGAACTGGGAGGTGAAGGGTCCCAGAGGTCAGCTGGCACGCTGTTGGGGGAGCCAAGTTTAGCAGTGGTCCCGGATCTAGGCCCGATTTGCGGGTATGGGGACCCCGGGAGTCAAGCTCTGGCTATCTGTTTTACAGAAGAGGAAAGTGTCAGAGAGGTCAAGTGACCCACCAAGTTATACCCCAGAAAACAAGAGCTTCGGTGGGTCCCAACTCCTGGCAGTAGCTTTCCACCACTGCAGGACCCAGCTCAAGAAACGAAGGGATGCAGAGACCGCAGCATCTTAGGGGTGAGATCTTAGGGAGATAATCTATGGGAAGTCCTGAGCCTGGTTTCTGGTACTTGGTAAGCAGAGAGTAACAACTTGTACCTTTAGTATCACTGGAGCTGGGAGGACCCAGCAAGATGTTCAAACCCATCATCTGCTCAACACAAGTGAGGGGCCACTTCTAAAAGCCCCACCTTTGCTCAAACATTACCAGTGAGGAGGAGCTCAGCACCCCAGAGGCCACTCACTCCATCATCAGTCTATTGGACTTATTAGAAAGCTCTTCCTTCCCTGAGCTGAAGCTGGCTTCCCGAGGGCTCTGCCCCTTCTCCTGCTCCTGGCTGGAACATCAGTCATCTGAAGGTGCTGCACACCCAGGCCCTCGAGCCTCTCACCATTCAGGCCCCTCCAGCTGGCTCACTGCAAGCACACAGCAGTCCGAACCCTCTGCAGCCTGGCAAGGGCCTGAGCTGGGCTCAGTGTTGGCCCTGCCCTGATGTTCCCCTGTGCATTTCAGCAGTCAGCGTGAGTGGGCATTAATGAGCACAAGACCCATCCTAAGACCTTTCCCCATTAGGTTCCTGAAAAACTGCATGCCCATGAAGGAAACCCTGGGGAGATGGAACCTTCTACACATCTTAATAATTACTCTGTGGAAATCCCACCTTAATTCAGTTGATTTTTTAAATAATAAAACCAAGGGGGAAGTTCATACCTTTTGCTCCTTTAATTCCACAGGTCAGAATTTCTAAAGAAACTGAAAGGAGCAAAGACATTTAGCTATAAAGATGCTCATCACAGAAATTTTTTTCTCTAAAAAATGTGGTTTTTAAAAGGTAACACATGTACATATTAAAAAAAAAAACAACACTGGGGCACCTGGGTGGTTCAGAGGGTTAAGCCTCTGCCTTTGGCTCAGGTCATGATCTCAGGGTCATGGGATCAAGCCCCACATCCAGCTCTCCACTCAGCAGGGAGCCTGCTTCTCCCTCTATCTGCCTACTTGTGATTTCTGTCAAATAAATAAATAAAATCTTAAAAAAAAACAAAACAAAAAACAGTTCTTGAAAGGGTGAGAAGTCAGCCAGTGCTTTTCCGCCCCGGCAGCATCCCTTCCTCCCCAGCCCTCCCACCTCTCCCCAAAGGTTCCTGTGTTTCCACACATCCACCCAGAGATAACCTATTTGAGCAGATACGTGTATATCATACCCCTTTTAAAAAATCAAACAGCAGGCACACTGTTCTGCATTTTAGTGTTTTGACACATACCCATTCAAGATATTCCAGACCTTCCGCTATCACTACATCCTAGGCCTCCCAGTAATCCATCCTATGGTGGAATCATAATTAGCCAGGCTGCATCAGGAGCACAGGGGACTGTCTCTATCTTCTGCAGTACAGTGTTGCAACATACCTTAGTTTCCTTAGTTCCCACCCCACATTCAAGGATACTTGCAAGGAAAACTCCTGGAAATGAAGTACTGGATCAAAAGAAGTGTTTTTAATGGTCTCAAATTAGAAACATTCTAAATATTCAATGATGACAGATCAATAATTGGATATATATCAATATATGGACAAATGTAAATCCTTAGGATAAAACATTGCATGTCTACTAAAATTCCTGTTGTAAAAAAAAAAAA
>RCUC01120875.1:0-30732 GCA_003697995.1 Taxidea taxus jeffersonii
AAATAAATAAAAATAACCCAGGACTGGATCAATAAGTGTAAAAAATAAAAATAAAAATAAAAATAAATTCTCCCTCTCCCTCTGCCCTCCTGCTGCTTATGCGCTCTCTCTCTCTCTCTCACACACACACACACACACACACACACACACACACACGTTGCTACAGCCAATGTTAAAGAAATTAATACCTGCGCTCTCTTCTAGAGCTTTTATTGGTTTCAGGTCTCACATTTAAGTTTTTAATTCATTTTGAGTTTGTTTTTGTATATGGTGTTAAAAAGTGTCCGGTTTCATTCTTTTGCATGCAGCTGTCCAGTTTTCCTAACATCATTTGTTATAGACAGATTCTGTGGTGTTGGTTGTTATTTCTCCTCTCATTTGTTATTCTGTTTATGTGAATCCTTTTTCTTTTTCTTTTCCTTTTTTTTTTAATGAGTCTGGCTAGAAATATTAGAATGAATACATATATAATCATTCTTTTTTCAAAAGTCATTCATGGACTTTTTTCAAAAGAACCAGTTCCTGGTTTCATTGACCTGTTCTATTTGTTTTGTTAGTTTTAGTTTCTATATTATTTATTTCTTCTCCAATCTTTTATTATTTCCTTCCTTCTTCTAGTTTTGAGTTTTGTTGTTCTTTTTCTAGCTCTGTTAAGTGTAAGTCTAAGTTGTTTATTTGACATTTTTCTTGTTTCTTGAGGTAGGCCCTCATCTTAGAACAGCTTTTGCTGCATCCCAAAGACTTTGGAAATTTGTCTTTTCATTTTTATTTGTTTCTATGTAATTTTTGATTTATTCTTTGATATCTTGGTTGACCCATTCATTGTTTAGTAGTGTATTATTTAATCTCTGTGTATTTGTGCTCTTTCCAGACTTTTGCCTGTGGATGATTTCTAGTTTCATAGCATTATGGTTAGAAAAGGTACATGACATGACCTCAATCTTTTTTAATTTGTTGAGACTTGTTTTATGGCCTACCATGTGATCTATCGAGAGAATGTTCCATGTGCACTCAAAAAGATTGTGTATTCTGCTGCTTTACAATGGAATGTTCTAAATATACCTGTTAAATCAATTTGGTCCAGTATCATTCCTTGTTGATTTTCTGTTTGGATGATATATCCATTGACGTATGTAGGACAGAAAAGTCCCTTACTATTATTGCATTATTATCAGTTGGTTCCTTAATGTTTGTTATTATCTGTTTTATGTATTTGGGTGCTCCCATGTTGGATGCATAAATATTTATAATTAGTATCTCTTCTTACCAGATTGTCCCTTTATTATTATATAGTGTCCTTCTTTGTCTCTTGTTATAGTCTATTTTTTATTTTGTCTGATATAAGTATTGTCTCCCAGGGTTTCTTTTGATATCCATATGCATGATAGATAGATGTTTCTCTATCCCTTCATTTTCAATCTGCAGGTGTCCTTTGATCTGAAATGAGTCTCACATAGGTGGGTCCTGCTTCTTTAACGACTGTCACCCTATGTGCTTTGACTGGAGCATTAGTCCATTTACATTGAAAGTAATTATTGATCGTTATATATTTATTGCCATTTTGTTACTTTTTTGGTGGTCATTTCTACAGTTTTTCTCTGATCCTTTTTTCCTTGCTCTCTTTCACGGTTTGCTGACTTTCTTTGGTGGCATACTTGAATTGCTTTCTCTTTATTCTTTGCATATTTACTACTGGTTTTTAATTTGTCATTACCATTAAGTTTGTATATAACATCCTCTGCATATAGTAGTTTACATGTAGTCGATGGTCCTTAAGTTTGAACCCATTCTTTCCTCCTCTCCCCTTCTCCATGTTTTAGATTTATGGAATCATATTTTATATCCTTTTATTTTGTGAATCCCTTGACTGATTTTTACAAATATACTTATTTTTCATACTCTCATTTATGGTCTTTCCTTTCTACTCAAAGACCCTTCTTTAATATTTCTTATAAGCTATGAACTCCTTAATTTTTTGTTTTTCTGAGAAACTATCTCTCCTTCTATTCTGAATGATAGCTTGCAGGCTGCAGATTTTTCTCTTTTAGCACTTTGAACATATCATGCCACTTTCCTCTGGCCTGCAAGCTTTCTGCTGAAAAATCCACTGCTAGCCTTATGGAATTTCCTCTCATATGTAACTGTCTTCTTTTCTCTTTTTGCTTTTAAAATTCTCTCTGTATCACTTTTTTCCCATTTTAATTACCATGTGTCTTGGTGTGGACCTCCTTCAGTTGATTTTATTGAGGGATCTCTATGCTTCCTAGATCTGGATATCTGTTTCCTTCCCCAGATTTGGGAATTTTTCAGCTATTGTGTTTCAGATAAAATTTCTGCCCTCTTTTCTGTCTCTTCTTCTAGGATCCCTATAATGCAAATGTTATTATGCTTAATGGAGTCACTGAGTTCCCTAAGTCTATCCTCATTTTGCATAATTCTTGTTTCTCTCATTTGCTCAGCTTGATTAATTTCCATTACTCTGTCTCCCAGACCATTAATACATTCCTCTGCTTCCTCAAGTCTGCTATTTGTTCCATCTAGTGTATTTTTAATTTCATTTATTGTGCTCTTCATCCCTGACTTGTTCTTTTTCATTTCTTCCACTTCTTTGTCAAGGGTCTCACTGATGTCCTCCACTCTTTTTTCAAGTCCTATGAGCATCTTTATGATCATTGCTTTGAATTCTCTATCAACCATATTACTTATATCCATTTTGCTAGGTCTCTTGCTGTGGTTTTGTCCTATTCTTTCATTTAGGACATATTCCTCTATCTCTTCATTTCGTCAAACTCTGTCTATTTCTGTGTGTTAGCAAAGTCAGCTACTTCTCTTACACTTGAAAGTAATGGCCTTATGAAAAAGAGGTTCTGTACTGCCCTGCAGTGTAGTGTCTCCCTTTCACCTGAACCTGGCACTTCAGGGATATCTCCTATGTGTGATCCACGTGCCCTGCTTTTGTGAGTTGCTTTTTTCTTCATCCCAGGCATCTACAATGACTCTCTTTGCTGTTTGTGGCAGTGTTTGGTCCTGGTGGTGTTGTTGAGCCAGTGTGGGACCACCCTGAGCTAGATGAGTGAGACCAGGAATTTGCCAGAGGTGCAATAGCACCAAACTGCAGGGTAGTTTCCCTGTATTGCCCCATGAGAAGCTTCCACTGGCAGGCAGGGCCCTCCATCTGACTGATGTGTGTAGTTATCTTTCCCTCTTTCCAGGGTAAGAGTTACTTTGGAATGGTGCTGGCCATCATAGGTGCTCCTTGCCTACTGCCAAGCCTATATCCTGTAGGGGCTCTGGCCAGAAGTGTATTGGAGGGGGCAGAGCCCCCAAAGCACAGTGTGGGAACAGTGCTAGCAAGCTTTGCATGCCATGAGAGGGGCCCTGTGGCATCGGGACTAAAGCAGCCCATCTGGTTCCGTGGAAGCCAAGTGTGGGGTGGGGGTACAGTGACAATAAGCTTTGTGCTCCCCTGTCCTCTATAGGAGGGGCCCTGCAGCACTGGGATTGAGGCACCATCCAAAGGGGTGGATCCTTGGAAGCATAAGTGGTGGTGGCATAGGTGGGTGTGGCAACCAGGTGGTGGTGCCAAAAAGCCTTTCATCCCCATCTGGTGCAAGAGGGGCCCTATCATGCCAGACTGAGGTGGGCTGTCCAGAGAGATGGACTGATGGAAACACAGCATGGCAGGGAGGCAGCAGTGCTAGCAAGTTAGGTAGCCAGTCCCTCAAGGGCCTATGTGTTTACACTGGGGGCCAAGGGAGAAAAATGGAGCCTGCCAATTTCTTTGTTCATGAAGGAGTTCCCCAGTGATTTCTGTCAGCCTGCTGGACAGGCTCTAAATTACTCTCCCTCTCATATGCCCTAGGCTCCTTTCAGACTGCTGCTTCTATGCTATATCTCCACAGACTGTTGTGCTCTTTAAGGGCAGGGATTCAGTTTCCTCTTGCCCTTGGCACTCCCAGGACAGAACTTACTGATTTTTTTTTTTTTTAAATTCCAGGCTTTAAGTCCTGCTGATTGTAGGAACTCACAAAACCCAACCCCTCTGGTTTTCAAAGCCAAATATTACAGAGGATTCACGTGTCCTCACCCCCGCCCCCAACTGACAGTCCCATGAGTCCATTTACCTCCCTGTCTCTGCCCTTCCTACCCTTTCCTGTGCGACCTCTTCTCTATACTTAGTTGTGGAGTTTATTCTGCCAGTCTTCAAGGTGCTTTCTGAGTCACTTACACTGCTGTGAGTCTTCTCTGGCTATATCCATGCTCTGAGGTGAGGCTAGGGTCCTCCTACTCCACCATTTTCCTCAGCCTGCTGATTGATTTTCAAATGTTCAATCCACCTTGCTTTCCTGGGATAAACCTTACTCGTCTTAATATACTATCCTTATGCTATATTGCTGGCGAGAGTTTCCATGGGATATCATTTCTCTATAACCTGAAGAACTTCCTTTACCATTTCTGGTAGTGCAAATATCTTGGGTAATGCATTCTCTCAATTTTATTTTACCAGAAACATTTGTCCTTTTGCTTTCCTTGTCAAATGCTATTTTTTTAAAATATTTTATTTATTTATTTGACAGAGATCACAAGCAGGCAGAGAGGCAGGCAGAGAGAGAGAGGAAGGGAAGCAGGTTCCCTGCCGAGCAGAGAGCTTGATGCAGGGCTTGATCCCAGGATCCTGCGATCATGACCTGAGCCGAAGGCAGTGGCTTTAACCCACTGAGCCACCCAGGTGCCCCTCAAAGGCTATTTTTGCTAAATACAGAAATCTTGGTTAACAGTCCCTTCTTTTTTTTATTTAGCACACTTAAGGTATTTTCCACTGTCTTGTGGCCTCTGCAGTTTCTAAGAAGTTCACAGTCATAGTTATGTGTTGTTTTTCTCCACTTTCAAGATTTTCACTTTTTCTTGGTTTTCAGCAGTTTGACTCTGCTAGCCCCAGGAGTGGTTTTCCTTGTATTTATCTGGCTTGGGAGTAACTACGTTTCTTGAATCCTAACCTACTGGACAATTTTATAAATCTCTTGCCATTGTTGCTACCAATACCCCTGCTGCTTCTGCTTCTTCTTCTCCTGCTCCTCCTCCTCTTTCCTCCTTCTCCTCCTTTTTTACCACATTCCCTCTCCTCTCTTCTGGGACCCCAATTACGTGTATGTTAGGTCTTCTGCTATTGTCCCACAAGTTTGCAAGTTTCTGTCAATTATTTTTTTTAATCATTTTCTTTCTTTTCTTAAGACTGGATAATTTCTATTGATATATCTTCAAATTTACTGAATCTTTCTTCTATTACCTCCATTCTGATATTAGCTCCATCCACAGTCTAACATAATGTGTTTTGTTCTGGAATTTTCATTAAGTTCCTTTTATAATTTCTAGTTCTCTCCTGATATTTCTTTTTTTCTCTCCTGGTATTTCTTATATTTTCATTTATTGTGAATATATTTTTATTTATATTCTTAAGCAAAGTTATGATATCCTTAACTGCTTATTTCAACACCTAGGTAATTTCAGGATTGTCTCTATTGATTATCTTTTTTCTTGATAATGGGTCACAATTTTTGGTGATTCAAGTGTCAAAAAATGTTGGCTTATATCCTGGACATAATAAATATTATGTTGTAGAGACATAATAAGTATTATGTCCTGTAATATTCTTCTAAAGAATATTGGATTTGTTTAGTTTTGTGACATAATTAACTTGACTTTACCCAAACTGAAAAGTGCAACTCTGTGTGCTAATTCAAATCTCAAATAAATTATTTTACCTTTACCAATTTGTGTGTAGATGGCTCAGGGATCAGCTAGAAACTTGGTAAGATTTTGTACACAGAATTAGGGATTTTTTTCTCTCTTGTTTTCTCTTTTCCTGGACTCCCTAGTCACTCTCCAGAAGTTATGGTCGTTCCATCCAGGGTCTGAACTCTTATACTTCAGGGCAGAAAGACTCTAGATTTTCTAGAGGAATTTTAGTTATACCACAATGCACCAACTTTGGTCTGTCCTCTGGCTAAAAATCAAAAATATGTGTAGCTCACCCTACACTGATCCTTTTTTTCCAAGCAGCAGCTTCCCTCCAGTACCTTCCTGTCCATATGTACTCCCCAGTGCCTTCAGATCATTGGTTGGGGAAAGGAGACTTCCTGGTTTTTTGTTTTTGTATTTTGTCTATAGTCTAGTTATTATTTGTGGAAAGTTTGGATCCAGTTGGAGGTACTAAGCCATAATGAGAGGCAGAATTCTCTATTTATTCATGGATTATGAGTATAATATAACAGTTAATTATGCAGAGAAATACTTAAAATGGCTACAATGGTAGATTTTATGTTATGTATATTCACCACAATTAAAAATTTAAGTTAATTATGCTAAGTATCTAACTTAAACAAGGCATTTTAAGTTTAAGTTGGAAAAAAATGCAATGAACCTAAACAAATTTCAATAACTTCCTATGCAAAGAAAAAAATGCTTTCACAGAGCTACTATGAAAAAAAGGACCATACGGATGCTTTTCTGGAATAGCAAGGTACAAAACAGAGTGAGCATCTCTGAGAGAAGGAAGAGGAGGAACAAGATATTTTAAAGACACATTGAAGTGGCTTACTCCTTCATCTGGAGAAAGGATTCTACCTACACATCCCAGCCCAGTGCTTCTGCAACTTGAACGTGCCTATGAATCACCTGAGGGTCTTAAAGAGCACAGTCTTAAAAAGATCCTGGGATCTTTCATTTGTGCATGAAATCTGTCATTTGTAAGGAACTTGTGACTTATATTTTACTTGTAGCTTAATTACTAGCATTGACAAATGATACAAAATGGAGTGGGAGAAAGGTGGAAGACGGTGGGTCTCTAAGGATTAGTGGCCCTGCTTCCATATAAATGGGTATCTCATGAAACAAGTACCTTTTTAATGGTAACATTAACAAAACATCACTCTGAGAGCACACAACACAGAGTAAATATGGACCAAAGTCACGAGCATTACATCTTCCTCTACCATACATTCCTCTAGGCTAATTTCTAGTGAACCTCACTGTTCTACAGAAGGGATAAAAAATCAATATTTCTTATTAAATGTCAATGCCAGACTTCATTAATTGATCATGATGTACTTCCTCATGGAGTCTAGATTCAGAATCTGTCTGAAAACAGGATTTAGGATCAGCATAGAAGTTGACACCTGTTTGCCCTACTACTTTAGACCCTTTCTACTACAAGATAAATAGCATCCCGAGTGACAGTGAGGGACTCTCCCCCCTATTTAGGCAAAGACCTAAATGAAGAATCTAATCAACAGAATCTGGACAAAGATGTATCAGTCCATTTTTATACCCAGCTAACAAGGACTTTTGTACACAAAAGTAGAGAAATATTTACAGAAATACTCTCAATTGCATATCACTTTATTGACATCTCCCTGGGAGCTTGAGTTAATGAATGCTCCTTTCCATACAGTGATATATTCACTTTGACCTAAATAGTGACTCACCTGACAATTAATGCAGACCCCTCCACCTGCATAGATGCCATGGATATTCAAGCTGGCCTGCTGCCTCTCAACATCTGGGTCATAGTAACAGTCAAGGGCATGACCGTGGCAGTTGCATGCTGAAAAAGGCATTCTAAGTTAATATTCCACCATTGCTATGAGACATCTTGCAAATTCCCCTAAAGAGTATTACCATTCATTGCGCCACTTTATTAAGTGTATTGTGGAACACCATATTCTCAGTGGAAAATTTTAGGGATTTTTACACAAAGACTCATCTATAACAATATGTAATTAACAGCTTCTTTCATCAGATAATAAATGGGAGAGGTTTCTCTTTATATATATGTGTGTATATATATATATATATATATATACATATATATATATAATTACAACATGTATGTGTGTGTGTATATTTTAACAACAAATTAAGATAAACCAGAATCCCCATTAGGGTTCATGCACAATGAGAATAATACTTCTACTGTTATTACTATTATTAACAAGAATTATTGAGCTCTTGGTACACTGTGAAAAGTGTTTTCTGTGCATTATCTCATTGAATCCATGCAACAAGTCTCAAAGGTAGGTACTATTATCCCCAGAGCCCAGATGGGGAGACTGAGGCTTCGAGAAGTTAAAGCATGTCTCTAGTAAGAAAGGCAGAATCCTGACTTGTATTTGACTCCAAAACTGATTCTCTCAGCTAATACTCCAAGTTTTCTATCTCAGCTCTATTTATAATAGCAATAAACTGGAAATAGTCAGGGGCCTTGGTGGCTCAGTCGGGTGGGCATCTGCCCTCAGATCAGGTCATGATCCCGGAGTCCCAGGATGGAGTCCCACATTGGGCTCCCCGCTCGGTGGGGAGTCCACTCCTCCCTCTGACCCTCCCCCCACCCCATGCTTTTTCTCTCTCAGATAAAGAAAGAAAATATTTTTAAAGACATGGAAATAATCCCAATGTCCGATACTAGGGAAATGGCAAGCAAACAACAGTATCTTTGCTTGACTGTCAGTTCTATGAAGGCAGGAGCAGCTTGTGTCTTGTTTGCAGTAGAACCCAGTCCCTAGCACATAGTGAATACTCAACAAACACTTGCTGGATACCCTTGATTCCACAGAATAACAACACTGTGCCAACAAAAAGGATGCTAAAGGAGTTTTAACAAAATGGGAAAATATCTAAAATATCAAGTGAAAAAGAACAGGATATAAAATTGTATAAATAAATGTATAAGTAATTACATAAATAATCTAATATATTAAATAATAATATTAGAGCAAGAAGAAAACACTATGCCTAACAAAATATTAGTGGTTCTCTTTGGATAACAAAATTTGGTGGTTCTACTTTTTTAAAATAATGTCCAAGACTATACTTTCAGGGATCATTTCTATAGTTTGTTAATAATGTCCATGTTATCTACAAACAATGTATAATACTTCAAAATTTGAAAATAAAATTTAAAGGCCATCTGGGATTTTCATCATTACCAAGATGGAAAAGATCTAACATGAGTAAAATTCTTATTCTCTTCTAGAGAGAATATATATTCATTGCATTCCATGCAGATCAAAATTTCCAGGTCTTTCTAGTAATTTGTATGTTTTATAATCAAATTCCCAGATAAATCTATTAGGGAAGAAGAGTGAGTTAGAATTTCAAGTTGCCCTGTTTGTAACAGGCTGAGCACCTTCTTATTTTCATTTCTCCAGGGTGGTGCCATGATATAAAAAAATTCAAGGCATTTATATTAACTACATTGGTTATTTCTCAAGAAACATGTTCATTTTTGATTTGTGCTAATTCAAATGGAATTGAGAAAGCACTTAATGAATGGATCTTAACGGGTCTGATTACCCGTTATTATAGGCTGGGTTTTTTTGTGTGTGTTTTTTTTTTTGTCATTTGTAATCACTTTGACAAGTTCACAAAGCTTAAACACTTATGAATGGAAATTTTTTAAATTTTCCTATGTGCTGGAGTTAAACATGTCATTCACTGAAAGTTTCCACTAACCTGGAAAACTAACCAAATTGCTAATGTTGGAGTTCGTGTGATAACACTCATTCAATCAAAATAGACTAAACAGGTACTCAAAAGCACTGGAAGAAACAATTCCTGATGATTACCTTTCCTTCTTCCTGGTCTCATTCTCCATGGAGGAATGGGGAAGTCCCTGAGAAAGAACCTCTTAGCTATGACTATAGAGTGAGATTGGCCAACCTGCCAACACCTCTGGACCTAGAGATGTACCTAACCATTCAGCTCGGGCAACATCAACACCTTGCGACAGTGTCAGAATCTAAGTGCCCTTGGAACTCCTCAGTAAAAATCCTTTTGAGTGTTTGCTAGTCACAGAAATCATATCAGTCTCATCTCTGAGTTACAAAAACCATTTGGCCAACAAGTGTAAAGTAGAGATTCTGTCCTATGCCACCTAGTTTAACAAACGTGCATCCAAATAATATTTTGGTCATTTAAAGAAAGCAAATCCCTCTCCAAATGCTAAAAATATTCGGAAAAAAATAGGCCGCGGTCTCCAAAACCAATAACCAAAACTTACAAAAGTATTTTCAGCAACTGGAGTAAATATGTGGCTTCCTAAGAAGATCAGTTTACAAGGGAATCTTCAGTTGGATCTCTTAGGGCTTATTTGTTTAAAAATAACAGTTTTCTTACTTTATATTACACCATAATTAAAAGCAGCCTCTCACCTTTGTTCCTTCTTTCTCGGGTCCCCTCCCCCCTACAGCCACTCAATCCCACTGCAGTATCCCCTCCCTCCTCCCTCTGTTCAGACACCAATCTCAAAACCTTCTAGGGACCTCCCTCCTCACAAGAGTTAGGATTCCGATCCAGTATCACCTCCTAATAAATGGTAAGGGTTTACAATTTAATAGTGGCTACATGATATTTTAGACTACTAAAAAGAGAAAGGCCAGCATTAAGTGAATGCTTAATACATATTAGTGATTATTACTGCTGTTATTTTTGTTCCCCTGTTTGTATCTGAAATTTAGAATGGGGCCCTTTTACCTCCAGGATGTGAGTTTTTCTTTACAATAGACAGATCTGAGTCCCTAAGACGGACAGGACCCCGCCCTCCGTGTCAGGAAGAACGGGGTGAGGGAGGGCATGGGCGGGGCCTCGGTCGCAGGCGCTCCTCCCCCAGCGCTCACCTTCACACTCATTGCTCTGCTCCCACGTAGCGGGTCGCCAGCGCCTCTGGTTGTACCCGGCACAACAACGGTCACACGTCTTCCCACAGGTATGGTGCTGGCACTCACACTGAAACCTGGGCATGTGGCCAAGCACATCTCAGTTATTCAAAAGTTTCGATTAAGATCAGTTGTTCCTGTGTGACACACGGACAGTCAAAGGCACCATTCATGGAGTAATTATGAGAACAAAGCACTTTGCATACATTTTTAGTCCAAGTCTCCCTCTCATCCTCCTCAGTGTCTCTATTTTATAGATGCTGACACTGAGATTCCAAGACACGAAAACATCTGCCAAAGGTCAGGTGATGGTAAGTGGAGAGCCAGACTTCAAACCTAAGTTTGTCTTGACTCCAAAGTTCCAGATCTTTCTTCTCTACCACCTTCCATAACAGGAAATGAACACGGCAGCAAGCAAGTGCTGAGTTTACTGGGAAGTGCTGAGTATCACGTCTTCATGAAGATCTGGAGCAGTCCCGTGAGGAAGGTCTGCTCAGGTCTCTTGCTCTGAGCCTGGGGTCATGCACGGAGATTCACCAAACCCGAAAGCCAGTTCCTAAAAAGATCTCAGAGGACCCTGCTCCAGGACGCTGCCCCAGCTCCAACAAACAGCTCCTTGCAAGGCCAAAAACAGATTACTCAGCTAGGTAGAGAGGTAACAATACAAAAATCTACCTGCAATTATACATCTGCACTAAAACCATTCCAGGTTAAAAGGAAATTGTTGCCACAGTAATGGGTTAGAACCCCCAAGTTCTGAGCTCTCACTTATCTGTGCTTTTTTAAAAGAGGATTCAAAACAGTTGTCTAAGGCTATGCCTATGGCGATTCACTCAACTCTTCTAAGGGTGGTTGGAAGGATGGCATATATTCAGTTACATTCCAAAGGTAAGGTGTCACGTCTCCCAGCTCAGCTGCCTATTAAGGCAAACGGACACAGATTTTACTGAGAGCACAGAACACCTGGTGTCGAAATGGGCTTTGGTCAGAGACAATTTCAGCTCGTTGCCAATAAAGCATATGCATAAACTGAACTGAAATAATTACTTAGGGAATATTGCTTGAAGAACATAGGGTCCAGCTACACTCACAGAAAGATTAAAATTGAAGGCAGAAAAAGAAAGATGGGTACTAGTCTGAATCATACTGGTATCACCCACAAATAATTGCTTTTTCTGATTCATTCTCAGCCTAGGCTGATAGTTGAAACAGAAAACTCATCCTCGGGATGCCTGGGTGGCTCAGTTGGTTAAGTTGATTAAGTTGGTTAGAATCATGACCTGCCTTCGGCTCAGGTCATGATTCTAGGGTCCTGGGATCGAGCCCTGCATCGGGCTCGCTGCTCAGTGGAGTGCCTGCTTCTCTCTCCCCCTCTGCCTGCCACTCTGCTTACTTGGGCTCTCTATCTCTCTGTCAAATAAATAAATAAAATCTTAAGAAAAAAAAGAAAAGAAAAGAAAACTCATCCTTGCCTCTGCTGTAAAGATGTTATTGAAGAAGTTGCTGACTAGAGAATCCTCTTCATGGTGATCACCTCACAGCACTCCCAGAGAAATTTCTTATCTGATCCTAGTGTCAACAGTCATGCTCCTAAACAACTGATCACTTTTTAGATTATGAGTGTAGTGAAATAAGAAAGTAGCACGTTTCCCCTTTTGAGTTGACTGCTAGGAAGCTCAGAATTAAATCTGTGATCCATCCATGTTTCTATGAACCAACTCATCATGGTAGACATGCTTAATTCAAGCCCTCTTCTGCCTCTTCATGGGTTCTACTTGATTAGCAACTAAATTTTCTGATTGCCAGCCTTTGCTCCCTCCATTAAGTCACTGCATCTCCTTAAATACGTTACAAGATTTTTTTCCTTTGACCTTGGCCCAACAACTTCTTGCTAGACATGTCTCCAAAGGCAAGAGAAACAAAAGCAAAAATGAACTATTGGGACCTCATCAAAATAAAAAGATTGTGCACAGCAAAGGAAACAGTCGGCAAAACTAAAAGGCAACCTACTGAATGGGAGAAGATATCTGCAAATATCTTATCAGATAAAGGGCTGGTATCTATAACCAATAAAGAATGTATCAAACTCAACACCCAAAACACCAAAAGAATCCAGTTCTGAAATGAGCAGAAGACAAGAACAGACATTTCTCCAAAGAAGACATACAAATGGCCAACAGACACTTGAAAAGATGCTCCACATCACTCAGCATCAGGGAAATACAATTCAAAACCACAATGAGGTACCACCTCATACCAGTCAGAATGGCTAAAATTAACAAGCCAGGAAATGACAGATGTTGGTGAGGATGCAGGGAAGGGGGAACCTTCCTACACTGTTGGTAGGAATGCAAGCTGGTGCAGCCACTCTGGACAACATTACGGAGGGTCCTCAAAAAGTTGAAAATAGAGCTACCCACAACCCCGCAATTGCACTACTTAGTATTTATCCAAAGGATATGAACATAGTGAATCAAAGGGGTGCCTGCCCCCCAATGTTTATATCAGCAGTGTACACAATAGCCTAAATATGGAAAGAGCCCAGGCATCCATCGACAGATGAATGGATAAAGAAGATGTGGTATATGTATACGCAATGGAATATTACTCAGCCATCAAAAAGAATGAAATCTTGCCATTTGCAATGAGGTGGGTAGAACTAGAGGGTATTATGCTAGGCGAAATAAGTCAGTCAGAGAAAGACAAATACCATACGATTCACTCATGTGTGGAATTTAAGAAACAAAACAGATGAGAAGAGGAAGGGAAGAAAAAAGTAAGATGAAAATTGAGAGGGAGGCAAACCACAAGAAATGCTGAACTCCAGCAAATAAACTGAGGGCTGCTAGAGCAGAGAGGGACGGGGAGAAGGGATAATTGGGTGACGGGCATTAAGGCAGCCCTTGATGTAATGAGGACTGGGTGTTATATGCAACTGATGAGTCACTAAATTCTACCTTTGAAACTAATTTTTTTTTAAATTTTAAGATTTTTTTTCCTCTTTGTGGGTGTGGATTTCCTCAAGCATGAATAAGCCTGTTGGGCAGAAGCGAACCAGCAAGCAGTGGGAGGCAAGGCTGTTGTGTTGGTGTAAATTGAGCCAAGAGGAGACAGTTTCTCTGCTCACCTTGGTTTCTCATCCTGTAACATCCAGTATGGAACCCCTTCAGGTCTGCCAAGGTCAACAGGGTGTGCCAGCCCTGCTAAGCAGGAAGCTCAGACCTTCTCCAATGACTTCAACTCCTCTCCCACATGGTGCCATTTTGTCTCAAGCTAAAGGACATTAGATCATTCTGTTTTGTCCCCTTTCTCTCCGGCTGAGGACTTCTCTTAAGGCCCTACCCTCCAGGAGACAATAGATTAATCATGTATAAACTAGTGCTTGCCAGTTAAAGGCTAGTCAGTTGTTGGATTCATGGTGCTATCTCAGCATGGCCGGACCCCCGAAGGAGGGCTGACGACACTAGGGATTGCTGCTGGTCAGGGACCCGGCTCCACACCATGTAAGTTGGTAGCTGGCCCCTGTGCCTGAACATGAGGCCCGATAATGTACAAACCTCATCTGGTTAACAATAAAAGATCTCTCGTCAATGCTGTACATGGGGAATTGTAGATTCTAAACAAGACATTGAGAGATTACTGCTGTATCTCGCATCCAGTCATCTCCAGCCACAAGAGGTCCCTCTTGTGTTGATCACAGGAGTGTAGACAGTTGCTGAACACTTACTAGTTAATATCCGCACATCTTATTGTATGTAAGATAGACCTCAATAAAAAACAAAAATGGGTACACCCATGTTCATAGCAGCATCCTTCAATATAATCAAAAGATGACAGGAACCTAAATGTCCATGGACCAATGAATGGATAAGCAATACGGTATATACATAATAAAATATTACTCAACCTTAAAAAAGGAGATTCTAACACATGCTACAATGTAGATGAACCTTGAGCACATCATGTTAAGTGAAATAAACCAGTTGAAAAAGACAAATATCGTGTGATTCCACTTCTGTGAAATACCTAGAGTAGTCAAATTGAGAGAGAAAAGAGGACGGTGGTTGCCGGGAGCTGGAAAAGGAAAGAGTGGGGAGCTGCAGGAAATAAGTTCTGGAGAAAGTTTGCACAACAATGAGAATGTACTTAACCCTACTGAATTTAAACCACTACCACTTAAAAATGGTTAACATAGTAAACTTTATATCATGTATATTTTACCACAATGAAAACAAAAAAGAAAAAATATTTGAAAATGTATACCCTTTCGTATCATTAGACCAGGGATGACAAACAAGTTGGTTTTTTTTTTTCCCCTTGCCAACTCTAATCTATTACTCATGGTTGCCTGGGGCACTGTCTGGGGATGGGCGGAGGGGAGGATTTGGTGGCGGCATCCTAGATCATCCATTGAGCGCTGTGATTGATTAGCCATGTCTGCTACGGGCTGGATGGAGCATGTACAACCAAGGGCAGGGCCAGAGGAGGGGAGATATATATATATACATGCCATTTATTTGTTGACAATGAAACATTTCTAGTGAGGGCAAGAATTTAGAAATATTTAATAGGATGCAAACCTCTACTGAAACAATGAGTTATTCACAGGAAGGCTAAAAAATGTATACAATGTACTTACAATTTTTCAGGATTGTTTGCATTGCAGTCTTGGGCATGGCCATTGCAAACACACCTCCCACCGATGCTGATATCCTTTATACTGTAATAATACTATGTAACAGAAGACACAAATGTCAGTTTTACTGAAGAGCAACAAACTTTGCTTTACTAACCTGTAACTCGGGTCTGTACTGATCCTCTTCCCTTTCATCCTGTATTCTTGGGCATACCTTAACACATTTGGCTGTAACTTCTCTTACAAAATAAATGCATTCCTCAACCAAATGTAATCTCATACTCCCAAACTTGTGCATTTTTAAAAGTTAAATGCTTTAAATGCATGGAAGGAAATTGCTTGGAAAAACACGTAAGCCCTATAGTCTTTGGAAAAGGGTTAAGTGATCCCCAGATTACTTTCTTAAATGTAAATCTGGGTTCCATAAATCCAAAAATAATATTTTTTACCAAAAATAAATTTTCATATCAAATTTTGCACCTACTATGTGCAGACTCCAGGAAGGGAGAAAATATTTACAATGAGGGAGCAGATAAAAGGCCGAGACTGGCAGGGCCCACCAGCAGTTGTAGAAGCTTTGCTAGCTCAAGATTAATAAGGCCAAAGGCAGAGTACAAGTTCCAAAGGACCAGACAGAGCGAGCTTCAAACCCAGCTGAGGAACAGCCCCTATACCAGCCACAGCTCTGGGAAACCATGTCATCCAGCAGGCAGATCTCCAGCTGGTCGGAGCCCTCCCTGCTAGCAACAACAGGTGGCAGTGCCCACCAGCTCCCTTACTTCCCAGACTTGGCAAATGCACAGAACGCAGAGAGAAATCTGGAGGGCACAGAAGGCTCTTTCTCATGAGGTCATGCTGCCAATGAGAAGAATACCTGTCAGCAAGAAAGTCTTTCACCTCACAAGGCAACAAGCTTTTTATATCTTTTAGTTGTTGCTGCTGCAACAATCAGTCACCTTAAAGCACTCTGTTCTCTCGATGTAAGGGTTCTGTTCTGATTTCCACACTAAAAACTGTTAGAGTCTAAGCATCCTGGCAACATCTTACTGAGTCTGAAGACACTAATAACCCCTCTTGTTAAAGATTTTATTTATTGGAGAGAGAGAAAAAGAGAGCTTGCACAGGCAGTGGGGAGAGGGAGAAGCAGACTCCCCACTGAGCAGGGAGCCTTATGCGGGGCTGGATTCCAGGACTCTGGGATCATGACCCGAGCCAAAGTCAGACGCTTGACCGACTGAGCCACCCAGGCACCCAACAACCCCTCTTGTTAATATGGATAAATTCAGTATTAGGACTTTCTGTGTCAAGTTAACACTAGAAGCTCTCATGCTAATCACCATAGAATTTTCTCTCTGTGCATGTGTTAAATGCAGCAGCAGCAAGAGAGAGAAGCACCCAGACTTCATCCCAGAGCACAGTGAGGTGTGACAGGGTAGCTGGTATGCTGTTTCTACACTTAAAGAAACAACCTAGATTGGGATGAGGGGTCTCCAGATTATATGTGAAATGAGCCCCATAAAAACTTACTTTACAGAGAAGACTACATTCACCTAAATGAAAAATATACATATAAACAAGTACAAATCTTGTAACCCCCCCCCAAAAAAAAAAACAATGAAAGGGAAAAAAAGGTGGTGAGGCACATATGTGGCAAGGCTCCAAAATATCCAGGTAGTGGAAACCCTGTCCAGCTACAGCTTGCCAGAAAGCCCAGCTCTTATTCTGGGATCCAAGGTAGTCACCACCTATAGCAGCTGAGCAAGAGCTAAGGGGGCAGAAAATGCAGAGGACAGGCCACTATACTCAAGATGACTGGCCTTTCTGGAAAATGCTCAAAACTGTAGCAAAATCTACTTTTCTGTTTACCTTCCTCTTCCAACTCTCTGATATACCTACAGAGGGAGCCAAACTATACAAGGTATACTGGGCATCTTCTATTCACCCTTCTAGGTCCACTCTCCAGGACCGTCTTTCTCTTTCTCTTTCTGTCTTTTGCTTGGGCCTGAACTTTATGGGCTGCAACAAGGATCTCTTGCCCACTGGCTTCAACTGGGTTTGGCCAATGGGAGACACCAGCAGGACATCAGAAGGTAGGAGAAGAGTGAGTTCAAATACTTATTCTGCTGGCTCCCCTTCTGCCCAGGAGACAGGGGTACTGTCCTGACACAGAGTGATAGATGTTCACCTAATGCAGTAGACAGCACTGGTGCTCACCAAAATGTCTCCTCCACTGTAGCGACATTACCTTACCCAGCCTCCTGCAAGTAGGTGGGGCTACACCACCAATTCCTGCCAATGGAGGTGACCTGTATGGTCAAGAGCAAGTGGGTCTTCTCTAGGCTCTACTCTTTCCTCATCTGTAGACCTCTGAAGTCCTACAGGATGGCTGCACCACTAGATAGAAAGAGCCTGGTTCCCTGAATGACCACATGGAGCTGATCCCTCCTGTGGACCCACACTGGACTGTTACATGAGCAAGAAATTAATCTTTATTTTGTTAAGCCTCTGAGACTTGGGGTTTATTTGTTATAATAGCAGACTAACTCATCTTTGTCTTTCATCCTCTTTGAATATTATGATTTTTCTACAACAATCGAACTTCAAAATTACATCTAGTATTTCATACAAGAACAACTCCTGTGCCTACACCATTATTGGCCGTAAAGATTGCTTGAAAGGTAATTAATTTGATGAGAAAAATAGGTAACAAAACCTGCTCTGTAGGCACGTAGGAACACTACTCACCCGCCGAGTGACCGTTGGATCCCTCTGTGCTTTGGAGATGAGGTGTCCAAGAAGGGTATTGGTTCGTAGAAAACACAGGCGGATGTTTGTAGCCTTGGTGAACTCCCTCAGGGTGTGAGAGAAGGTGAAATTTTTTGCACCTGGTCGACCATTTATCAAGGACACCACAACCTAAAAACCACACAACACACACAGGGGGAAAAAATCCCTTCATGAAAATATAGCCACAAGTAACTAAAAATAACTCACATGTCCCAAAGCACTTGGTTTCTTTGAGCCATTAGATGTTTGTTGGTGGTCTTGGATTTTGTTTGTGTCTAAAAATGTCATTGCTAGTTCAATCTTCCTTTCTTGTTCCTAGTTCCAAACTCTGGTAATCTCTTCCTAAGACCTGGGCTCTCAAAAAATGTTATCACTTCATTTTCATACTCTTTGTTCTATCAATATAGTTATGGGGTTGTAATCCTATGAAATGTTGAAAATATGTTAAGATCTATAAATATAAGAAAACAACTTTTGGTTACATCAAAGAAACAAAGCTAAAGTTATCTAAAAACCTCAATGAGGTTGAAGAAAAGAAGTCTCTGGATATAGAGTTGACTGTGGAGAGGAAAAAAATCTATATAAAACCCAGTCTTCATTTTATTTTCTTTTTTAAGATTTTATTTTTTATTTTTTTATTTTTTAGAGAGAGAGCACAGGCAGACAGAGTGGCAGGCAGAGGCAGAGGGAGAAGCAGGCTCCCTGCCAAGCAAGGAGCCCGATGTGGGACTCGATCCCAGGACGCTGGCATCATGACCTTAGCCGAAGGCAGCTGCTTAACCAACTGAGCCACCCAGGTGTCCCCCAGTTTTCATTTTAAATCTTTAAGTGATGAAGTCCAAGTGCCAACAATTAGAGACACTCATCAATCACAAAGGTACTGGGTAGCACTGCTCAAGAAAGTTCTCTTCACCTAAAAGAGGGACACTGACACACTTAAAGAAGTTCACTTGAGGGGTGCCTCAGTGGCTCAGTGGGTTAAAGCCTCTGCCTTTGGTTTAGGTCATTATCCCATGGTCCTGGGATCGAGCCCCACATTGGGCTCTCTGCTCAGTGGGAGCCTGCTTCCCCCTCTCTCTCTCTCTCTGCCTCTCTGCCTACTTGTGATGTCTGTCTGTCAAATAAATAAATAAAATCTTAAAAAAAAAAGAAAAGTTCACTTGAAATTCACTTCATCCTCACCATGGCCTCACAATTTCCATGGAATTCTTCTCCAATTTTCTCCATTCTATTTTTCCCCATGTCCCATAACAAGAGCCTAGCTGACTTTATCAGGACCAATGCAACCCCAAAGGGATGGCAACTCTTTTCTCCTTTACAGATGATGCCCACCCTGCCCAGAGGGACCAGGGATTTTTGCTATCACCTACCCTTCATCCCCTCACTCTTTTGGGGGATATGTATTTGTGAAGCAATGGGAGGGGTCATAACCTCAATCACCAGCAACCCACTTTCTAAACATTCCAACAGAAAAGATAGCTCAAGACCTGTGGGCCTTGAATTCAGAATCTTGACTTCCAGAAAAGAAGTTGAGACCTCAATTAGAATTTCCAATGTCAATTATGCCTCAATTTAAAAAAATCAATAAAAATCAATCAATCAATCAATTAATTAAAATTTTAAAATAATTTCCAACCCAACTCATTCTGGGAGTCTTCAATGTGATTCCTTTACAAGTTCCAAGTTCTAGTTTCTATTGTGATCTATTTTAGATTTTGAAAGTACAAGTTTCACAATTATACAAAATTTTATATCCTCATGTTGATTTCTGAGTCTCATCTCTCCCTTCTCCCCATAACAACTTACCTCACCATTTTCCAAAGGTACAATCCGGGAATATTCAGTAGTACAAAGTACATCATCATCTTGGGTGATAGCCATATTTGCCTCCTGCCCAAATTGTTCCAAACAATCTACTTTAGAGTCTAGGAAGAAAACATTTTAATACTATAAAGTAAAATATTATCATCTTATCATAAATCTTTTAAGGAATCTTATGTTTCCTTAAGAAAATACATTAGGAGGAAAGAACAGAGAAGCATTTAAGATTTTTAGACAAAAGCTTAGAATAAAGTTTTAATTCATGAAAGAAAATACCAAGCCATTTTAGGACACTTCCTTTTAATAGCAATGTTTGGAGGGGCACCTGGGTGGCTCAGTTGGTTGGGCAGCTGCCTTTGGCTCGGGTCATGGTCCTGGAGTCCCGGGATCGGGTCCCACATCGGGCTCCCTGCTCGGCGGGGAGTCTGCTTCTCCCTCTGACCTCTCTCCTCTCATGCTCTCTCTCTCTCTCAAATAAATAAATAAAATCTTTTATAAAAAAAATAGCAATGTTTGGAGATGTAGTTCTAATGCCTCACCCCTCATTAGGCAAGTTTCCCTCTAAGGAGCATTCATGGAAAGCCCAGAGCCTTTGTGAGCAAAACTCCCATCACCTCAGTTCATCATAGGGTTCAGAGACACTAACATTCTTCATTAGTTGAAGATGACAGGATCAAGGTAAATAATGTGAAATGCAGGAACCATGAAGATGGAACTTAGTCCCTAATTCTATATAAAAGAAAAAGGACTGGAGTCACAGCCCAGTTATAGGTACATCATTTCTTCCTAAATAGTGGCAAAAACTGCTATCATAAAAGGCAGTTCAGCTTCAGTCCTGCATGTGTATCCTTGGAATTAATGCACACATGCTTGAGAAATAGGGACATCCTGAGAGCAATCTAGAGAGTTAAAACTGGCCAGTCCTTCACTGGGGAGGGTGTGTGCTATGGTGAGTGCTGTGAATTGTGTAAGACTGATGATGCACAGACCTGTACCCCTGAAACAAATAATACATTATACATTAATTTTTTAAAAAGTGGTATATACATGCAAAAAAAAAAACAATGAAATTCTGGTACATGCTACAACATGGATGAACCTTGAAGAAATTACACCAGATGAAATAAGCCAGACACAAAAAGCCAAATATTATATGATTCCATTTATATTAGATACCTAGAATAGTCAACTTTATAGAGACAGAAAGTAGAACAGTGGTTACCAGCAATTGAGAGAGGAAATAAAGGGGAGTTATCATTTAAGCAGAACAAAATTTCAGTTGGGGAAGAAGAAAAAGTTCTGGAAATGGATGGTGGTGATAGTTGTACAACATTGTGAACAGACTTAATTAAGGCTGAGATACACACTTGAAAATTGTTAAAACGGTAAATTTTATGTTATGTATATTCTACCACAATAAAAATCCTAAATATTAAAAAAAAAGCAAACTAACCAGTCCTTAATTAGCCAAACTGAGAGATTCATTTTCCAGTTAAATCCAGTGTTGATCTGTTGCAAATAATTAACACCCTACATAACACGATAACCAAGATTACTTACGAGCAAAATATTGCCAGGGTGAGTAGGTGCTTCCAAAGTCTACTGATCTTTCCAAGACCCAAAGATCAGGGCGAGGAGAATTTGCAAATTTGATGATAAGATAGGCCACATGGAAAAGCTGATAAAGCAAAGGAGATACAGTTACTCAAGTCACTCCGTCTACCTGCAACCTTGACCATCTTTATCTGATGCTGATCGGAAGGCAACAAGCATCTAGCCACCCTCTCCTAAGATCCAGATTCTATTTCTAAGTGCCCATTAGACAACTCTATCTGGGCGCAGGCTCTCAAGCTTATCATGTTCAAAACCAAATTATCACTTTTCTTTCTCCTCCAGATCAATTCAGTAATTTTGTCACATCTTAATCATTATGCCCTTGATTTTTAACCAACTTACAGAGCCTCTTAAAGTCTGTACCTTCAAGAAATCGGATTTTGAGCAACAAGCATCATGTGCTAAGCCTTCCCAGGACCAAGAGCCAAGCGTATCTCCTGGGAGTGTCTTGGCCTCTGGTTGGTTCCAGATCTTACAGAGCTCACAGCTTCAGAACACAGACCAGAGAGGTTCTTTGATAGAGTGATAGCACCTCCTTTCCCTGTACCATCTCCACACTCCCCTTTCATCCTAATTATTCTCCCTCTTTAATTTTATCATTCATCCTCATCACTCTTTTGCCCATGGCTAGGACAGTGCAGAAGGATGGAAGAGTCAAGGACAGACTTTGGTCCTGTCTTTGCCCTCCCATTCATGAATCCCAGCATGTCCCCCACAGTGGATCCCAGGAGCCCTTGCAGGTCTACTCCTACCCCTTCCCCCAACACTTATCTGTCTTGGATTTTGGACCCTGAGAGTCTATATATTTCCTAAAAATTGGGTTTGACAACAAATACAGGTGTTAAATGTGTTAATGAGAGAGGATTATCTCTATCCCCCACATGCTCAACACCTCCCACATTCCCTGACCCTAAGTAACAGATCCAACAGTGACTTTCAGAAGAGGACTCCCCAAGCTATTAACTAGCCCAGTAGAGCCATTTGAATGATGAGCACATTTAGTTAGAGAGAGAGGCAGTACTCAGATTCTTTGTGATCCTTTCATTTCTTGGGGAAAAAAATAACGGAGTTTGCTCTTCATATTTTTTACACACTGTAATATGGCAAGAATCGTATATTTTAAAAACTGAATTCTGAGAACCAGTAGCTACTTATAAATGTTCCAAACTTGGTACTAGGAGCCAAAATCTCTGAGACAATGATTCTCAAATTTTAGCCTCAGGACCCCTACAAACTTTTAATAGTTATTGAGAACCTCTAAAATCTTTTGTTTATGTGGACTATATCTATTGGTATGTACCTATATTAAATATAAAGGCTGAGAAATTTTAAAAATATATATCACTAATTCACTAAAAATAGTAATAAATGCACTGCATATTTAAACACAAACACCAAATTTTTGTGGAAAATCATGATTATTTTCCAAAACTTAAAAGTTGTACAGAGAATAGTGGCTTTACTTTACATTTTTAAAGTTTCTTTTAATGTGTACATTGATATGAGACAGCTGGATTCTCCTATCTGCTTCTACATTTTATTTGTTGTAACATATTGTTTTGGTTAAAGTATTTAAAGAAAATCTGGCATCACACAGATCTGTTATGGGGAAAAGGAGTATCTCAAAGCTTGCAGAACTCCTGAAAGGTCTTGGGGACCTCAATGGTTCTCAAACACACACTGAGAACCAGTGCTCTTGGTCATAGAGGTTACTCTTTTCTCTAAAAAGCCCCTTGGCTTTTTCTCTGCAGAAGGAAGAATTGTCACACCAATTACTAAAAACCCTAAGTTCAGCCCATTCTATCCCACTCAAACACTGGCTCTTTAATCTTGAAAAAAAAAAACTGCCTCCCTGGACTCAGATTAATGTTCCCAGATTGTCTACTGATCCTTGGAAAAAATGATCCAACTTCATGGAGAAAAACTCATTAGGAATTGTAAGGTAGTCTGAAAACCATAAGGCAATACTGAAAGGTAGGAGAAATAATTTCCTAAAGACACATACCATTACCACATAGTGAAGGAATTCATAGGAAATCCCAGAACCCCAAATTTGGGAAAATCAAAACAAATATATTTCCCTGAAAACTATTTGCATATCTGTCTTAGATCATGTCAAACTAAGGCTACTTTTGGATATGAGTAAGAAAGAATATAAAGGAAATATTTTTGGACACAGGAATCATTCAAAACAGTCTTAACCTCTTCCACTGAAATTCTACAATCACAGAATCTACACACCAAAAAATCTATTTTTACTGAACTGTTTATGATCTAATGGTTACTATGTTCTAGGTACTCTTAGGCACCTCACAAACATTCTCTCTCAAGAGGTTAAGTAATATGTCCAAGTATTCAAGGCATAAAAATCCTGAGCCTATGTGTATTCTACTCACTGATCATTAGGTAGACCACAGAACCTAAGAGTTACTTAATATTTGACCTGTTTTACCCTAGGGGAAATAATTTGTCAGAAAACTTCCAAGCAGCATTATTTCTAAACATACTAAGATTACATTACAGGAAGCCTGGAGATGGGAAGCTGTATTATAGTACATCTTGAGGATTATGTGAGTGCACTGGTTTTCCAAAATTACACTTTCTGCTATTGGAAAATCCAAATAAATGATATAGCCTCGGTGGCTCAGAAGGACTACTCTTTTTGTTTCACTTCATACAGTTCCAAGGCCATATGTGAGTCCCCTGAAGCAGGCACAGAAGTTAAAAATTCCAAATCTAGGAGGAGCAAGATGGTGAAGAAGTAGGAGACCTAAATATCATCAGGTCCCAGGAGTTCAGCTAGATAGTTATCAAACTATTCTGAACACCTACAAACTCAATCGGAGATCAAAGAGAAGAAGAGCAGCAATTCTAGGAACAGAAAATCGACCACTTTCTGGAAGGTAGGACGTGTGGAGAAGTGAATCCAAGGTGAGAGAGGGAAAGAGAAACATGGGGTGGGGTAGGAGGGGGCCAGCTCCCCGCAAGCAGTAGAGCAGTGGAACACAAAATCGGAACTTTTAAAAGTCTGCTCTGTGGAAGGACGTTGCTCCAGAAGCTAAGGGGGGGTGGAGCCCTCACAGGGACAGGGTGGTCTCAGGACCCGCAGGGTCACAAAAAGACCGGGGGTGTCTGAGTATGGCAGAGCTCTCAGGTATCGAAGCAGGGAAGCCGGCTGCAGAGATGGAGCTGAGGAGGGAGCTCTCAGTTCACGGTTACCTTAAACATGATCTGAGGCACAGTCAGACCATGGCTCTTTAAGCAGGGACCCCACAAGCAGCAGATCTGGGGAGACTCACCTTCCTCCTCTGGGAGGAGCAGTGCGGGAGTACACTGCAGGAATCAGCTGGGTTTGGGGACTCCAAATAGGGCCGTGAACCAGAGATAGAAACACTTGGTCACAGTCCAGGTGAGCACGGGGTGCAGCCAGAGACCAGGGAGAATGGAGGGATTGACTGCTTTTCTCTGGGGGTGCATTGAGGAGTGGGGCCCCGAGCTCTCAGCTCCTAAGGGGCCAGAGATTGGGAGGCCGCCATTTTCATTCCCATCCTCCAAAGCTGTATGGAAAGTGTTCAGGGAACAAAAGCTCCCTAGAGTGAACCCAAGCAGATTACTTATCCTGGCCCCTGGCAAGTGTGGTGCAATTCCGTCTCAGGCAAAGACATTTGAGAATCACTACAACAGGCCCCTCCCCAGAAGATCAGCAAGAACATCCAGCCAAGACCAAGTTCACCAACCAATAAGAACTGTGGAACTCCAGAGCTAGGGGAAAGAAACACACAGAATTCATGGCTTTTCCCCCATGATTCTTTAGTGTTTCAAAGTTAAATTTTTTTTAATTTATTTTTTTCTTATTCTATTTTTAAAAATTTTTCCTCTTTCTATTTCAACGTTTTTTAACTATTTTACCTTATCAACACCTTTTTTAAAATCTTCTTAAATTTTCATTTCTATCGTCATATACTATCCCTTCATTGTATTTAACCTTATCTTTTGTATACATATGGGTTTCCCTTTCTTTAAAATTTTGGGATACAGTAATAGATCAAAATATACCCTAAATCTAATGCAAGGCTTTTTTCTAGTCTCTAGCCTGATCACATTCTTTCCTCTTTTTTTCAACCAACTTCTTATCTAATCAATCCCTTTTTTAGAATCTTTTTAAATTTTCATCTTTAGAATCAAATTCCATCCCTTTATTGTTTATCCTTATTTTTGTATATATATAACTTTTTCTTTCTTTAAAATTTTGGGAGGTAGTTTCTTCTAACATACCAAAATACATCCAAAATCAACTGTGTCAAGTGTGTGGTTCTGTTCTATATACACATACATATACATATATATATATATACACACACATACATATACATATATATATACACCCACATATATATACATCATATATATATATATATATATACACACACACACACATACATATACACACACATGTAGCATATATATATTGCTACCCTTTTAGTATTTTATTCTCTCATCTGTTCTTATCTGGATAAAATGACAAGGCAAAAAAACTCACCACGAAAAAAAGAACAAGAGGCAGTCCCGATGGCTAGGGACCTAATCGATACAAACATTAGTAATATATCAGAACTTGGTTTAGAATGACGATTATTATCAAGGTGTTAGCTGGTCTTAAAAAAAGCATGGAAGATGCGAGCGAATCCCTTTCTGGAGACATAAAAGAACTAAAATCTAACCAAGTTGAAATTTTAAAAAGATGAGGTACAATCAAAATGGAAGTTCTTATGCTAGGATAAATGAAGCAGAAGAGAGAATTAGTGATATAGAAGACCAAATGATGGAGAATAAAGAAGCTGAGAGAAAGAGACAAACAACTACTGGACCATGAGGGAAGAATTCGAGAGATAAGTGATACCATAGGACAAAACAATATTAGAATAATTGGGAATTCCAGAAGAAGAAGAAAGAGAGAGGGGGGCAGAAGGTATATTGGAGCAAATTAAAGCAGAGGATTTCCCTAAATTGGAGAAGGGAACAAGCATAAAAATCCAGGAGGCACAGAGAATCTGCTTCAAAATCAATAAAAATAGGTCCACACCCCGCCGCCTAATAGTAAAACTTACAAGTCTCTGTGACAAAGAGAAAATCCTGAAAGCAGCTCGGGACAAGAGGTCTGTAATACACAATAGTAGAAATATTAGATTGGCAGCAGACTTATCAACAGAGACCTGACAGGCCAGAAAGGACTGGCATGATATATTCAGGGCACTAAATGAGAATATGCAGCCAAGAATACTATATCCAGGAAGGCTATCATTGAAAATAGAAGGAGAGGTAAAAATCTTCCAGGACAAACAAAAACTGAAAGAATTTGCAAACACCAAACCAGCCCTACAGGAAATATTGAAAGAGGTCCTCTAAGCAAGAGAGGGCCTAAAAGTAACATAAACCAGAAAGGAACAGAGACAATATACAGTAACAGTCACCTTACAGGCTATACAATGGCACTAAATTCATATTTTCTTTTTTTTTTTTTTAAGATTTTTTTTATTTATTTATTTGTCAGAGAGGGAGCCGGAGTGAGCACAGGCAGACAAAGTGGCAGGCAGAGGCAGAGGGAGAAGCAGGCTCCCTGCCGAGCAAGGAGCCCGATGTGGGACTCGATCCCAGGACGCTGGGATCATGACCTGAGCCGAAGGCAGCTGCTTAACCAACTGAGCCACCCAGGCGTCCCATTCATATTTTCAATAGTTGCCCTGAATGTAAATGGGCTAAATGCCCCAATCAAAAGACACAGGGTATCAGAATGGATTTTCAAAAAAAAAAGAGCCATCAATATACTGCCTACAAGAAACTCATTTTAGATCCAAAGACACCTCCAGATTTAAAGTGAGGGGTGGAAAACAATTTACCATGCTAATGGACATGAAAAGAAAACCAGGGTGGCAATTCTTATATTAGATAAATTAGATTTTAAGTCAAAGACTAAATAAGAGATGAGGAAGGACACTGTATCATACTTAAAGGGTCTGTCCAACAAGGAGATCTAACAATTTAATTATCTATGCCCCTAACATGGGAGTAGCCAATTATATAAACCAATTAATAACCAAATCAAAGAAACACATTGCTATAATACAGTAATAGTAGGGGACATTAACACCCCCCTCACTGAAATGGACAGATCATCCAAGCAAAAGATCAACAAGGAAATAAAGGCTTTAAATGACACACTGGACCACATGGACATCACAGATATACTTCAAACATTCCATCCCAAAGCAACAGACTACACATTCTTCTCTAGTGCACATGGAACATTCTCCAGAATAGATCACATCCTGGGTCACAAATCAGGTCTCAACTGGTACCAAAAGACTGGGATCATTCCCTGCATATTTTCAGACCACAATGCTTTGAAAGTAGAATTCAACCACAAGAGGAAAATTGGAAAGAACTCAAATACATGGAGGCTAAAAAGCATCCTACTAAAGAATGAATGGATGAACCAGGAAATTAAAGAAGAATTGAAAAAATTCAAGGAAACAAAGGAAAATGAAAACACAACTGTTCAAAATCTTTGGGACACAGCAAAGGTGGTCCTGACAGGAAAATATATAGCAATACAAGCCTTTCTCAAGAAACAAGAAAGGTCTCAAGTACACAACCTAACCCTACACCTAAAGGAGCCACAGAAAGAACAGCAAAGAAAGCCTAAACCCAGCAGAAGAAAAGAAATAATAAAGATCAGAGCAAAAGTCAATAAAACAGAAACTAAAAGAACAGTAGAACAGATCAATGAAACTAGGAGTTGGTTCTTTGAAAGAATTAATGAGATTGATTAAGCCCCTGGCCAGACTTACCAAGAACAAAAGAGAAAGGACTCCAAATTAATAAAATCATGAATGAAAGAGGAGAGATCACAACACCAAAGAAATACAAACAATTATAAGAACATATTATGAGCAACTATATACCAGCAAATTAGGCAATCTGGAAGAAATGGATGCATTCCTAGAGATGTATAAACTACCAAAACTGAACTAGGAAGAAATAGAAAACCTGAACAGTCCCATAACCAATAAGGAGATTGAAGCAGTCATCAAAAATCTCCCAACAAACAAGAGCCCAGGGCCAGATGGCTTCCCAGGGGAATTCTACCAAACATTTAAAGAAGAATTAATACCTATTCTCCTGAAACTGTTCCCAAAAATAGAAATGGAAGGAACACTCCAAACTCATTTTATGAAGCCAGCATTACCTTGATCCCAAAACCAGACAAAGACCCCAACAAAAAGGAAAATTATAGACCAATATCCTTGATGAACACAGATGCAAAAATTCTCACCAAAATACTAGCCAATAGGATCCAACAGTACATCAAAAGGATTATTCACCATGACCAAGTGGGATTTATTCCTGGGCTGCAAGGTTGGTTCAACATTCGCAAATCAATCAATGTGATACAAGACGTTAATAAAAGAAAGAACAAGAACCATATGATACTCTCAGTAGATGCTGAAAAACCATTTGACAAAATACAGCATCCTTTCTTTTTTTTTTTTAAATATGGAACGCTTCACGAATTTGCGTGTCATCCTTGCGCAGGGGCCATGCTAATCTTCTCTGTATCGTTCCAATTTTAGTATATGTGCTGCCAAAGCGAGCACTCCTTTCTTGATCAAAACTCCTCACGGTGTAGGGATAGGGCATACATACCTCAATATCATCAAAGGCATCTATGGAAAAACCTGCAGGAAATATCATTCTTAATGGGAAAAAACTGAGAGCTTTTCCCCTAAGGTCAGGAACATGGCTGGGCTGTCCACTATCACCACTGCTATTCAACAAAGTACTAGAAGTCCTAGCCACAGCAATCAGACAACAAAAAGAAACAAAAGGCATCCGAATCAGCAAGGAAGTCAAACTCTCACTCTTTGCAGATGATAGGATATTTTATGTGGAAAACCCAAAAGACTCCACTCCACTGCTAGAACTCATACAAGAATTTAGTAAAGTGTCAGGATATAAAGTCAATGCACAGAAATCTGTTGCATTTCTATACACTAACAGCAAGACAGAAGAAAGAGAAATTAAGGAGTCCATCCCATTTACAATTGCACCCAAAACCATTAGATACCTAGAAATAAATCTAACCAAAGAGGCAAAGAATCTGTACTCAGAAAACTATAAAGTACTCATGAAAGAAATTGAGGAAGACACAAAGAAATGGAAAAATGTCCCATGCTCACGGATTGGAAGAACAAATATTGTGAAAATGTCTATGCAACCTAAAGCAATCTAAACATTTAATGCAATCTCTAACAAAATATTACCAATTTTTTCAAAGAAATGGAAAAATTATCTTAAAATTTATATGGAACCAGAAAAGACCCCGAATAGCCAGAGGAATGTTGAAAAAGAAAACCAAAGTTGGCTGCATCACAATTCCAGACTTCAAGCTCTATTACAAAGCTGTCATCATCAAGACAGTATGGTACTGGCAGAAAAACAAACACACAGATCAGTGGAACAGAATAGAAAACCCAGAAATGGTCCCTCAACTCTATGGTCAACTAATCTTCAACAAAGCAGGAAAGAATGTCCAATGGAAAAAAAACAGTCTCTTCAACAAATTTTTTTGGGAAAATTGGACAGCCATAAGCAGAAGAATGAAACTGGACCATTTCCTTACACCACACACTAAAGTAGACTAAAAAATGGATGAAAGACTTCAATGTGAGACAGGAATCCATCAAAATCCTTGAGGCAGCAACCTCTTCAACCTCAGCCACAGCAACTTCTTTCTAGAAACATTGCCAAAGGCAAGGTAAGCAAGGGCAAAAATGAACTATTGGGGCTTCATCAAAATCAAATCTTTTGCATAGCAAAGGAAACAGTCAACAAAACCAAAAGACAATCGACAGACTGAGAGAAGATATTTGCAAATGACCTATCAGATAAAGGGCTAGTATCCAGAATCTATAAAGAACTTATCCAACTCAACACCCAAAGAACAAATAATCCAATCAAGAAATGGACAGAAAACATGAACAGACATTTCTGCAAAGACATCCAAATAGCCAACAGACACATGAAAAAGTGCTCCACATCACTCGGCATCAGGGAAATACAAATCAAAACCACAGTGAGATACCACCTCACACGAGTCGGCAT
>RCUC01120876.1:0-24110 GCA_003697995.1 Taxidea taxus jeffersonii
AGAGAGAGCACAGGCAGACAGAGAGGCAGGCAGAGGCAGAGGGAGAAGCAGGCTCCCTGACAAGCAAGGAGCCCGATGTGGGACTCGATCCCAGGATGCTGGGATCATGACCTGAGCCGAAGGCAGCCGCTTAACCAACTGAGCCACCCAGGCGTCCCCAGAATTTATATTTCTGATGAGTTCCCAGATGATGCTGATGGTGCTAGATGAAAAACCATAATTTGAAAACCACTATTCTATACCAGTCAATCAGGCCTTCAACACTGACATTGGCTTGCCAGTGTTATCACAAATCAAATCAGACTTTATGGGATTTTCCCCCCCTGGGAATTTTAACCCTACTTTAGAAAAATCAGATTATCAGGAGACATTTGACTCTGAAGATGAACTAATTAAATACTATATTATTTTAGTTGCCAACTTATGTGCAATGGTGGAGAAATTAGAGGGAGAGAGGTCACAGGTTGTTTTAGTATTCCACTCATTTTGACCACTCACCCACCATCTCCTCCTCCACCACACATGTAAATCTACTTCGAGAACTTGTAATATAGAGCTTTCCCTTGCTATTCTAATTTAAATGTGTTAATTGTGCTTTTACATTTATGAGTCATTTAGAATTTCATGATTCATTTTAGTTTTTAATCACAACAAAAGCTATTTTTTGTTTGGGATAGTACTTATTTTAGTCATTGAACACAATATAGGAGAATTTACTTTGAAAAGCATTTTAATCTGCTTGAACTAGAAAAAAATTATCTTTATTAAAACAATGCCTTTATGATTACATATTTAGATAATTTTACCAGGCAAAGTATTGCCCAGAGAGAAGAAATCAGCATTCTTGGTGCAACCCTCAATGATCTGGCTAAAGAAAAGGAATGCCTGCAAGCATGTTTGGATAAAAAATCTGAGAATATTGCATCCCTTGGAGAGAGTTTGGCAATGAAAGTATGTTCTGAGAACTGTGGTTTAAAAGAAATGTTTGAACTTGAATCTGAATAAAATAATAGGATTTTCTCCATTGTTTTGTTCTAGAGAGTTGAAACTATAGAATCTGATTTGGGAAATTTCAAAGATAATTTCAAGAAAGTCTTGGGAACTGTGTGTTCAAGTCCACTAATATTTTTAAATTGATTTTCTCTCATAAATTTGTGGTTAACATTCACTGGTAATAACTAATTCAGATATCAAAATGTGAAACATAGTAATAAAATGGTGAGACAGATTTGTTTTTAAAAGAACACCAGAACTTATATTTTCAGGCAGTCATTTTGGGAAGCAATATGTACATTAAAGCTGCCTTTTGTAATTGGGCTCAAAACTAAGAGCATATTTTTGCATCTTCCTCAGCCTTTGAGAATAGATCATATGTAGGTGGTGAATAAAGATGGATGATAATCTCCATCCTACATTTTTTGTTGTTCAAACAATGCTAACAAAGGTGTTGCCAAAAAGGCAGAGAAATATTGATACCCTTTTCTATTTCATAAACCAATTCTGAAGACCATTCCTAAACTGTTTTCCACAAATGATTTAAGTGAAGGTAGCATCATTATAATAAGGTCTCTTCCCTCTCTAAGGGATCTAATTCATTCATTTATCCATCCATCCATCCATGCATTTAACAAACATTTATTGGCATGTACCAGGTATAATGTTAGAAACCGAGGTTGAGTAGGTATGCCTTCCATAAGGCTGCAGTATAATTGGGAGAAAGATAAATTAAGATGCTATCATGATGGAATGTGCTAAGTGCAATAGCAATATATATACAATGTGCAAATGAAATTAGGCAGAAACACACCTAATTCAGCCTGGGGGTTGGATTAGGGGAAGAGTAAGATCTAGAGAGCCTTCCAGGAAGTGCCTGGGCTGCTATCTGATGACTAGGAATAGCCAGGACAAGATTTAGACAAAGGGGACAGTGAGAGAATGGGAGATCCAGACAGGTTAAGCAGCTTCTGTGAAAGCCCAGTGACTTTCATAAAAGAATTTCAAGAGAGGTCAATATGGGAGCAGGGCTGGGCAGCAAAAGATGAGGTGGGACGGTTAAGCAACAAATCATAGAAATACGTGTGATATTGAGTTTAGACTCTATCATTATGGATATAGAGGATCATTGAAATACTGTAAAAGATGTGTCACAATTAGATCTTTTTGTTGAAACAAATATTCTGGTGCTTGTTAATCCGTGTAAAGGATGGGCTATAGGGAAATGAGAATAGTGACAAGGCTACCAGCCATGAATAAAACAATAAGAATTTTGTTAGGATAGTAGCAGTATCTGTAGGAGAAATAGATCTTTTAGGGAAGATTGACAAGATGTGCTTTCTGACTAAGAAACTACATGGATAGTTCCTGTGCATGAACTAAGAAACAAATAAAACAGGCTTAGGAAGATTATTGACATGTCTTTGGAACACATAGTTGAAATAGTCATAGACTCTTGGATTTTTAAGTTTGGAGAGAAAGTTGAAGTGAAGTTAACAGATTTGGGAATCATGAGCACAACTTGCTATCTTAAGTTCGTGAGATAGTAAATTTTGATTTGTTGAAAAGGCTGACTCATTACTTTATAGTTATGCCTTAATATCTTTGATATTTTATGGGTTTGGGGGAAGTGAGGTTTTACTTCTGATTTTATTCAGAACACTTTTTGAATAGTTTGGCATGATTTTCTTTAAAAATACTAACATTTAGAAACAAATTATTTAGAAATTTCTGAATTGTTTTCCTCTGCTATATCTAATATTTCATGTATCTTTGATTCTGCTAACTTGCCAACATTATTTTTTTCTTCACGAGGAATACTGAGTTGCAAGTCCATCTCAAAATCAAGACCTTCATATAAGATCATGAATGTAAAAAAAAAAAAAGATCATGAATGTAAGCACATCCATCCTCTGAAGGGAAAATAACCTTTTAAAACAGTGTTAGACATTCAAAAGAGAAAATATTCTCTACAATAATATTTCAGAAGTGAATTTGCAAATACCCTTCAGTAAAAAGCAGTAATTTTACAGTCTAATCTGGTTTACATAAATAGATTACTATGGAAAAGGCCTACATTATAGTGAATAAGGAGAAATTTTTTTTCTGGTTATCACAGTTTTAAAAGATGTTTTACTAGTTGCTACCAATTAAAGTTAGAAAACTCAATAGCAAGTTCACAATTTTTTAATAATAAAAGAACTATTTGTGAAACATTTTAGTTTATTTCTTTTTTCCAAGTAGATTTCTGACCATCCTCTTCACATTGAATTTTTAATAATTACCTTGAGTCTGTATCTCTGGATAAGCATATTAAGGAATACAAGGAATATTAAATTGATAATAATGGCATAGATCTCAACAATTTAGGAAATAATGGCATTAGGGTCATATTAAGAGAAAAATAGGGTAAGAGGATATTAGTTTTACCCAGTAATTTTATTGTCTGGATGCTTTATGATGTTCTCAGAGAATCTTACTTCCAATATAAATTTCTACTGATAAAGGAAGTCCTTATAAACCATATTTAAAGTTTTAACCAAGTAATGGCTTTCAGAAACACTAGAAGTTCAGTTAGTTTTTTAGAATTTATTTAGAAATGTATTGTTATATTTTAAAACCTTGTGTAAATATTCCATTTTAGGCAGTATTTTCTCTTTATTGGTTTGTGCTTCTTAAGGGGTTTAACTGCTTTGCTATTATGTATTTTAACTATATCCTGATATCCATTACTGCCAGATGTGGACTCGGCACCATTTTACCAGAAAGCAGAATGGGAAACTGGAGCTAAAAATACCCTCAAGAGGAGCACATGAATAAAGGAAGATAACTAACATACACTCACATACACACAACTGTCTCTCTAAAGAATAGGAACAGAACTGGTTGGGAAATATGGATTTAGTTTTTCATCTTACTGCTTGGTTACTAAAGATGGATTTAGTTTTCATCTTACTGCTTGGTAACTAAGGATTTGAAAATTCAAAGGACAAAATGAAATGTAGTTCCTTAGTGAAAGAATAATTTTCCTCCTTTTTTTTAGGTCTAATGTAGCCCTAATTATTTGTATAAAGTTATCTGTAACTAGTTCAGGATCAATGAGAGTTTTAGAAAGAGGAGGTGTAGGGATGGTATTGATGTTCACACCCTGAGCCTTAACTGATTCCATTAATTCTCCTTCACCATACCCTCAAAAAGGGAGAATGACAGTAGTTTATTTTTATATTTTTGCTCTAGGTCTAATGCTTATCTCTTTATTAGCTCACATCTAAAATTAATAGTATACTTTTATAAGTAATTCAATTGGAATAGCTTTTTGAAGATGATGTTGATGACTAATATAAATAATTTACTTGATCACAGTTATTATTGCTCAGAATTAAAATTAGTACTACATATTTCACTTTGCTGGGTTTTACAACATGGAGAAGTGAGGAGGTAAATCAGTTCTGTTCCCAGTATACAACACTCCAATGTCAAACCACTGGTTTGCCAACAAGAACAGGGTGATTATGGGATCTTTGTGTTGCTGGGTGACTACACAAAACATTTTAACAAAGTATTTGCTATATTGATCTCATACCAATGTACCTAAGTGTGGTACTTTATAAGCATAATCTTGTTTGTATCCAGCACATCTACACTGATATATATGCTTTAGGTTTTTTTTTAATTTCTGACAATTTATTATCTGTGTTTGAGGTGGAAAAGGGATTTGAGTACCTTTGGAGATAATTTGATTTGTGCTTTGGAAAGCAAATGCAGTATCAATCATTGAAACATTTTCCTATAGATCTTTTCTAGATATTTGTTGCCAGGATGGAATGAATAAACAAAGGTAGAATTTGAATATAATAGCTTTTAGTCCATGGTGAAAGACATATAGTCATATGTGGGAGGAGAAAAAGTGTAGAAAAGAAGAATAGATGTAAATGTTTAAAACTGAATGGGAATCAAAAAGGGAGGATTTCTTTTTGTTCATTTAGTTTTAAGAGAAACTTTAAAATAATTTTTTATTTAATACTTGTATTATTTTTCAAGGAAAAGACCATTTCAGGCATGAAGAATATCATTGCTGAGATGGAACAGGCATCAAGGTAAATTGTTCACTCAACAAAGATTTGAGCACTTACTGGAGGCAAAGTATGATGTTAGGTACAAAGATAGTAGGAGACAAGGGACTTAGTGTTACCAATGAGGTGATAACTTTCTAATGTTGAAAGGAGGCATAAGTCTGTCTAGGGAAGTAAAAGAAAACATGGTGTTAGCCATGTAAAGGTAAAAGGAATAGCAAAGAACCACAAATCACCTTCAAGAGCCTCTTGAATAACAAGTGGGTGAGTATGTTGGAATCCAAAGTGTAAGAGAAGCAGTGGAAGGAAAGTCTAACTAGGCAGAGGCCTGTGGTACAGGCAAATGAGTCTTGATTTTATCTTTTGGACAATAAGAAATCATTAAAGAAAATTGGGAAGATTTTTGTGTTAGAAAGATTACCCAGGCCAAAGAGATGATGCTAGATAGGTATAGATGAGTTGGGAGACAGAGGAGTGAGGTGCTTATGAGGGGGAGAATCTAGGAGAATGCCAGGTTTCTGGCTGGAGATGAACTGGGCGTTATGAAAGTATGTGGAAACACATGATTTTCCTCTGAATTTTAAGAGCCTTTGAGACTTTCCTGTAGATTTGTCTAGTAATCAGTTAAATATGAGTTTGAAGTATTAAGGAAGAGACTGAGGCTAGAGATAAGATTTCAGAGTCATCTGAAGATGGGGCTGGGAGCAATGGCTATGAATAGGATTTTCTGAGAGAAGGAGTAGAGTGAGAAGAGTAAGGAGGCTGAGAGTTAAGCCCTGAGAACCATTAATTTTTAAGAGGACAAAGGACAAAGAACCTGCAAAGAAGACTAAGCTATAGCAGCTAGAGGTAGGATGAAGGCTTTCTTATACTTGAACATGAGAAGTTTTGAAATATTTAGCAAATCATTGACTATTATGTATATTTAACCTCCCTTTTTATTGTGAACTGTGGGCAACATAGAGAAACTCCAGTGAACTATATTTAAATTTTAAATGTGTTTAAAATGTCATTGTTTTCTTGCTTAACTGTCACTCTTCTATCTTATGAGAATTTGTTTTTCTGTTTTTGGTAAAATGTCTCTTCTTATGTATTATCTGATCTGTGGAATAGACAGTCTACTGAAGCCCTAATTATGTGTGAACAAGACATTTCCAGAATGCGTCGACAATTGGATGAAACAAATGATGAGCTGGCTCAGATTGCCAGGGAAAGAGATCTCTTGGCTCATGAGAATGACAGTCTCCAAGAACAGTTTTCTAAAGCTAAACAAGAAAACCAGGTATACTTCCACCTAGAATCTTTTTTCTCCAAGAAATTTTTTATTTTATTCTGAGACACAGTCCTCATTTCATTTTGTAGAAGAGCTCAGTCTTTGGAATCAGCCATTTTTTAACCTTTATTACACAGAATATGCCACATAATTTCTAAATGAAATTCTCAGACATGAAGTATTAAAGGAGAGAGGGAGTGATGATATAATAGATTTATATTAAACCTTGGGAAGTACTTCCTTGACAATAAATATTTGAACAAATTAACAAAGGAAGATAAAAGCCTTCAGAAACTTTTGAGAGAGGGATAGATTTATTTGACAGACGATTATTCTGTTTAAGTATGAGTGTATGGACTACGCTACATATTTTGGTCCTCTTTAGCACTGTGATTCTTTGGGAAATTTTATAATTATTCCCGCTTTAAGCCAATATATTCCAGTGTATCCACTCTTTTCATTTCCAATATAATTATTTTAATTTGAACATTAAAAACTCTTTTTGGAAGCTTTCTTACCCCACTTAAAATGACTTAATCTAAATGGCTCCCCCACTTGCTGTCACTCTCAGTATGTTTAGTTTGCATCATGAAAGTCTGTAGTTTTAATCGTTAAATATTTTTAATTTACATAAACAGATATAAAACTGCAGTGCTTTGTTAATTATAAAAAAAATTGCCTGAGCTGTTAAAATACTTTGGTCAAAAATTAATGAAGGATGTCTGGGTGGCTCAGTTGGTTAAGCTTCTGATTCTTGATTTCAGGTCATTGTCTCACAGTGGGGAGATTGAGCCCAGGTGAGATCAAGCCCACAACAGGCTCCGCACTCAGCAGGGAGTTTGCTTGAGATTCTATCTCTCCGTCTCCTTCTGCCCCTCTCCCTGCTCACACATCCTCTCTCTGAAAATAAATAAATAAAATCTTTTCTTTAAAAAAGTTAGTGAATAATGGGATCCTGGGATAGAAAAAGCATACTATGTAAAAATGAAGTAATTTTGTATAAAATATGGACTTTAGTTAGTAATATATCAATATTGTTTCATTAATGGTGATAACCATACTGATAAAAGAAGACACTAAGTGTAGGGTAGATGGGGACTCTTTGTACCATTTTTCACAACTTTTCTGTAAATCTAGAATTATTCTGAAAGTTTTTTTTAAGTTAATGTATAGCAATAAAAAACATATAAATAGGGTCTACTTTTGTATACTCTACTTATAGCTAGAGCAAATAGACTAAAGGTAAATATACCTTATATTTATGAAAAACTAGATTGAACACTTCCTGCCACCCACTGTTAACCACTGTTAACATATATTTTTTACTGATTTTCCATGTATTTTAAATACTTTTTATACTTTTATTTACATGAATTTTTAATGTAACTGGGATAAAACCACATGCCATTTTATATCAGGCTTTTTTCTACATGATAAGGCAGTAGAGTGAGTATTTAAGATTCATGAGTTTGAATCTCCTGCCTGGCTGTGGGATCATACCATTTAACTTCTCTGAATCTCAGTTTATATATGTAAAAATAGAGAGCAAATGAGAATATTCCTGGACCTCCTCTCTCTCTCTGCCTGCCTCTCTGCCTACTTGTGATCTCTGTCTGTTAAATAAATAAATAAAATCTTAAAAAAAAAAAAAAGAATATTCCTGGAAAGCACTCATTGGAGTGCCTAACATAATCACTGGATAAATATCTTATAGCTATTATTAGCTTACTGTAACATCATAAGCACTCCCCTGCTTTGTTAAAACTTCCTTCCTTCCTTCCTTCCTTCCTTCCTTCCACTCTCCCTACTTATGCTCTCTCTCTCTCTCTGTCAAATAAATAAGTAAAAGCTTTTTAAAAAATTATTCTAAACATTTCTCATAGGTATCTTGTATGTGGACTATATAGATACTATTTTTTATAACATCATTCACTTAATGTGAATATTGTCACCATAAAAGATACTGCCTTAGTGAACATTCTTTATGTTAAATTTTTCAAGATTTAGTTTTTAATCAAATCAGAGTTTATGAAGTTTGTTTTATAAATTAAAAAAAAAACTTTTCTAAGTGGACATTTTCAAAGGTAGTGAATACTTATGTATATGTCCTACCTTCAAAAAATTTGTTTTTTCCAAAGCGACATATTTGTCTTTCCAGTTTTTATGAGCATTTAAAAATGTTTCTTGAAATAGATGATAGAGAACAGGTAGCAGATCACAGATTTGCTTTTTGCAAATTTCTGTTTACACCAAGATACATGGAAATGCTTATTCCTTGCCATAACAGAGTAACTTTAATTCTTTGCTAATTTGATAGGCAACATAGTATTTTAATTTTAAATTATTTAATAATTAATAATATTAATAAATATTAATAAATTATTTAAATTATTTTTAAGGGGCGCCTGGGTGGCTCAGTGGATTAAGCCTCTGCCTTCGGCTCGGGTCATGATCCTAGAGTCCTGGGATCGAGTCCCACATCAGGCTCTCTGCTCGGTGGGAGCCTGCTTCCCTTGTCTCTCTGTCTACTTGTGATCTCTCTCTGTCAAATAAATCAATAAAAATCTTTAAAAAATTATTTTTAAAATTAAAATGTAAAAATCTAAAAGTTTAAAAAATTAAAAAAATATTTTTTAAAGATTTTATTTATTTATTTGTTAGAGAGAGAGAGAGAGCGAGTACAGACAGACAGAGTGGCAGGCAGAGGCAGAGGGAGAAGCAGGCTCCCTGCCGAGCAAGGAGCCCGATGTGGGACTCGATCCCAGGACGCTGGGATCATGACCTGAGCCGAAGGCAGCTGCTTAACCAACTGAGCCACCCAGGCGTCCCAAAAGATATTTTTGGTTACTAGTAAATTTTACCTTTTTTCAAGTATTATTTACTTGTGCTTCCTTTTTGTGAATTTTCTGCTTGGGTTCTTCACTTATTTACTATTTTGATTCTTGTGTTTTCTGTTTTGTTTTTTCACTAGTAGGATGATGGGCCTCATGTCTCCCATAATCCCACAGCCTCACCCAGATTTATTCACATGGTAATAGTTGCAGTATTCCCATAAGCAGCAAACAGAAAGTCTCAGTAAATAAATAAATAATTTTCAAGTCTGTATTTGTGTTATATTGTTTATTGTTCCATTAGCCAAACAAATTGTGAAGGCAAGTTTAGAAAGAGGTGTGGTTAAATGGACTTCGACTCACTGGAAGGAGTTGCAAGGTCTTAAGGTGAAGAGTGTGGTATTAAAAGGCGTGAGGATTTGGGGTGTTTGGGGGTTTTATGAGTTTTGTATATTAGGGATGTTAACTTTATTTATCACTATTTATTACAAATATTTAAAATATATGGTGTTTTTTGACACAAAACAGTTTTTTTTTTTTTTACTTCTTCATAGTCAAATCTAGCTATCTTTTTCTTATAGGCCCTGTCTAAAAAATTGAATGATACGCACAATGAACTTAATGACATAAAACAGAAGGTCCAAGACACTAATTTGGAGGTTAACAAGCTGAAGAATATATTAAAATCTGAAGTATGTATATAGTTTTTTCCTCTTTGCTCATAACACCTAAGAGATTTTGCTAAAGTTATTGATCATAGGGACCAGCTGAGTCAAGTCTTTCCTTAATACATAGCATATTTTTTGTTGACAATGATGGGTTGTCTGTATGTTTACTGTATATGTAAATGTCACTGTAAGTGTCACTGTATGTTTAGAATGACACCAATGTCCAGAAAGATAACTCAAGAATATGTCACTTTTAGTTTGCCACTCAGCCATTCTAGATAAATAGAATCCTGATAATTAGGTGAAGGAAAAAAGACAGAAATCACTTACATTTGAAAAATGGTAGTTTTCAGTTTATAAACCTTTGACAAAAGAGGCTCCACCTGATTTGGTAGCAGATCAGAATTGATCACCTTGTTATGGGGCCGTCTATTTCTTAGGACCTGAGAGTATATGACTTGCTCTATAATTCTCTGTTAGTAACCATTTGACCAAACATTTGTAGCACACATCAGATAATACCAAATAAATCTGGGTATATGTGTGGCAACCCTGGAATAGACAGCTTGACCAAGGATGTTAGGTAAGCCCATTTGGTAAAATATTATCTAAAATGCTGTAGTTGGGAGAGGGGGGTAGATGGCGGAAGAGTAAAGGACCTTGTTTCATCCAGTCCCTTTAATTTAGCTAGATAACTGTCAAAGCATTCTGAACACCTATGAATTCAGCCTGAGATGTAAGAAAGGAATTGCTGGAATTCTACAAATACAAAAACGACCACTCTTTGTAAGGAAGAGGTGTGGAGAAGTCAATCTGAGGAGATGTAATATAGTATGATAAAAAGTGGGGAGAGGGAGCCTCTATAAATCAGCTACTGGAAAGTGATATAGCCCCAGAGTGCAAAATCAGGACTTTTAGAAGTCTGCCCCACTGAGAAATGTCCCTGCCTGAAGGACGCTCAGGTGGCAAAGTGGGGCAGAATCCTAGATGGGATAGTGTGGTTTCAGGATCCCTGGGGTCACAGAAAGAACAGGGATGCCTGAGCTGGCAGAGTTCCCAAGCACTGGAGCAGGGTGGCTATAGTCAGTGAGCCCGGGAGTGGGCTTGCAGCTCGGTTTGCCATAAACCACAAACTGGTTTGTGCCATAAACCACAAACCCGCTGTCTATGCGGGGCCCTGCAAGCCTATGGCAACCCTTCCTTCCACAGGAGGATTGTTGTGGTCTGCAGAGTTTGGCACTCTGAAAAGTGAAGATTGCTTTTCCCTGAGGGTTTAAGGAAAAGAGAGGGCTGCCATCTTTCAGCTCCAGGGCTGGAGATCGGGGCACTGCCATTTTTTATTTTCGTCTTCTGAAGCAGCACAAAAAGCCTCCAGGGAATGAAAGCCACATAGAAGAACCCAAAGCAGCTTACACTGAGCCTGGCCCCTTGGCAAAGGGTGGTACAACTCCACCCAAGCAAAGACACCTGAAAATCAGCACAGCAAGTCCCTCTGCAAGGTGATCAGCTATAGCATCAGGGAATATCAAGTTTACCAAGCACACAGAATTGCAAAACTCCAGAACTAGTGGAAAATATTATATAGAATTTGAGGGCTTTTTCTCATGATTCTTTTATCTTTCAGTTTAAAAAATTTCCCCCCTTCAACTATTTCCTTATTTTAATCAACTCTTTGTTTCTAAGTCTTTTTTTAACATTTGTTTTTACATTTATATTTTATAGATATATTCATTTCTGGCTTCCTTTCATTGTATTCAATATAAATTTTGCTTTCTTTACAATTTTGAGATTTAGTGTCTTCTAACAAACAGACCAAAGTACACCCAGGACAAAGTGGATCACCCTGTTTTGCCCACCTGGGATTTTATATTCTCTTTTTTCCTCCCTTTTTCTTTCTCTTTTTCTTTCCTTTTTTGGATTCTGACCTCTTTGGATATGTCTAGTGTGGTTGATATTTTTTTGTTTTGTTGTTCATCCATTCTTCTCTGGGCAAATTAACTAGTGGGAATTCAAAACAAAGGAAAGAACCAGAGGTAATACTCTCTGGCACATATCTAATTGATATGGATATAAATAAAATGTCAGAGCTGGAATTCAGGCTAATATTTATAAAGTTATTAGCTGGGTTTGAAAACAGCATGAAAGACAGTAGAGAATCCCTTTGTGCAGAAATAAAATCTAATCCGGCCAAAGTTAAAAATTCTCTAACTGGGAGAATCTAAATCGGATGCTCTAACAGTTAGGGTAAATGAGGTAGAAGAGAGAGTGTCAGTGACATAGAAGACAAAAAAATGGAAAGGAAGGAAGCTGAGGAAAAGAGAGAAAAACAACAAATGGACCATGAGGGGAGGCTTCAAAAAAATCAGCAATACCATAAAGTGAAACAATATTAGAATTACTGGGGTCCCAGAGGAAGAAGAAAGAGAGAGAGAGGGAGAGGGACAGAAAGTACATTTAGCAAATCATAGCTGAGAACTTCCCTAATCTGGAGAAGGAAACAGGCATTCAAGTCCAAGAGGTAGAGGGAGTGCCCCCCAAAATCAATAAAAATAGATCAACACCCCAATATATAATAGCGAAGCTTGCAGATTTCAGAGAAAATCCTGAAAGCAGCTTGAGACAGGAGCTCCTTAACTTACAATGGTAGAACAGTAGACTGGCAGCAGACCTATCTACAGAGACCTGGCAGGTCAGAAAGGGCTGGCATAATATATTCAGGGTAATAAATGAGAAAAACATGCAGCAAAGAATATCTTATCCAGCAAGGCTGTCATACAGAATGGAAGGAGAGATAAAGAGCTATCAGGACAAACAGAAACTAAAGGAATTTGTGATCACTAAACCAGTCCTGCAAGAAATATTAAAGGGGATCCTGTAAGTGAAGAGAGCCCAAAAGTAACATAGACTAGAAAGAAATAGACAATCTACAGAAACAGGATTTATAGGTAATACAATAGCAATAAATGCATATCTTTCAATACTTACTCTGAATATAAATGGGCTAACTGCTCCAATCAAAGGACACAGGGTATCAGATTGGATAAAAAAGAAGACCCATCCATATACTGTCTACAAGAGACTCATTTTAGACGTAAAGACATCTACAGATTGAAAGTGAGGGGGTGGCGAACCATTTATCATGCCAGTGGGCATCAAAAGAAAGCTGAGGTAGCAATTCTTATATCAGACAAAATTAGATTTAAATCAAAGACTTTAGTCTTTGATTAGTATGAGGACTACTTCATCATAACTAAAGGGTTTATCCAAGAAGAAGATCTAACAATTATAAATATTTGTGCTTCTAATTTGGGAGCAGCCAATCACATAAACCAATGAATAACCAAATTAAGAAACACATTGATAATAATACAATAATAGTTGTAAATAAAACCCCACTCATAGCAATAAACAGATCATGTAAGCAGAAGATCAAGAAGGAAATAAGGGCTTTGATTTTTTTTTTTTTTTTATGGACAGAGCATTTCATTCTAAAGCTGCAGAATACACATTCTTCTGGAGTGCCCATGGAGCATTCTCCAGAATAGATCACATACTGGGTCACAAATTAGGTCTCAGCAGGTACCAAAAGATTGGGATTATTCCTTGCATATTTTCTGACCACAATGCTTTGAAACTTGAACTCAGTCACAAGATGAAATTTGGAAGGAACTCAAACACTTGGAGGTTAAAGAGCATCCTAGTAAAGAATGAATGGGTGAACCAGAAAATTAAAGAAGTACTTAAAAAATTCATGGAAACAAATTAAAATGAAACTACAACTGTTCAAAACCTTTGGGATTTAGCAAAACCTTTGGGATTTAGCAAAACCTTTGGGAAGTACATAGCAATACAAGCTTTTCTCAAGAAATTAGAAAAGTCTCAAGTACACAAGCTACCCTTACACTTAAAGGAGCTCGTGAAAGAACAGCAAATAAAACCTAAACCAAGCCAGAGAAGAGAAACAATAAAGATTAGAGCAGAAATCAATGAAATAGAAACCAAAAGACTAGCAGAACAGATCAATGAAACTAGAAGCTGGTTCTTTGAAAGAATTAATAAGGTCTATAAATCCCTAGCCAGACCTACCAAAAAGAAAAGAGAAAGGACCCAAATAAAATCATGAATGAAAGAGGAGAGATCATGACCAACACCAAGGAAATACGATTTTAAGAATATATGAGCAACTATATGCCAACAAATTAGGCAATCTGGAAGAAATGGACATAATCCTAGAAAGATATAAACTTCCAAAACTGAAACAAAGAAATAGAAAACCTGAACAGACTGAAAACCAGCAAGGAAATTGAAGCAGTTATCAAAAATCTCCTAGCAAACAAGAGTCCAGGGCTGCAGGGCTTCCCAGGGAAATACTACCAAGCATTTCAAAAAGAACTAATACCTGTTCTTCTGAAGCAGTTTCAAAAAATCAAATTGGATGGAAAACTTTTATATTCATTCTATGAGGCCAGCATTACCTTGTCCCAAAACCAGAGAAAGGCCCCACCAGAAAGGAGAATTACAGACCAATATCCCTGATGAACATGGATGCAAAAATTCTCACCAAGATACTAACCAATAGGCTCCAACAGTACATTTTTTAATTAATTAATTTATTTATTTATTTATTTATTTGTCAGATAGAGAGCGCAGGAGTGAGCACAGGCAGACAGAGAGGCAGGCGGAGGCAGAGGGAGAAGCAGGCTCACTGCTGAGCAAGGACCCCGATGTGGGACTCGATCCTAGGACGCTGGGATCATGACCTGAGCCGAAGGCAGCTGCTTAACCAATTAAGCCACCCAGGTGTCCCAACTCCAACAGTACATTAAAAGGATTATTCACCACAACCAAGTGGGATTTATTCCTGGGATGCAAAGGTTGTTCAATATTCACAAATCAATCAACATGAATACAGCACATTAATAAAAGAAAGGATAAGAGCAATATGATCCTCTTAGTTGATACAGAAAAAGCATTTGACAAAATACAGCATGCTTTCTTGATATAAACTTTCCATGATGTAGGGATAGAGGGAACATACCTCAATATCACAAAAGCCATATATGAAAAGTCCACAGCAAATATTCTCAGTGGGGAAAAACTGAACAATTTTCCCTTAAGGTCAAGAACGTGACAGGGATGCCCATTCTCACCACTGTTGTTCAATATAGTATTGGAAGTCCTAGCCTCAGCAATCAGACAACAAAAAGAAAGAAAAGGCTTCTAAGCTGGCAAAGAAGTCAAACATTCACTTTTCACAGATGACACGATACTCTATTTGGAAAACCCAAAAGACTCCACCAAAAAATTGCTAGAACTGATACAAATCTGTTGCATTTCTATGCCCTAACAATAAAGCAGCAGAAAGAGAAATCAAGGAATTGGTCCTGTTCACAATTGTACCAAAAATCACAAGATACCTCAGAATAAACCTAACCAAACAGTTAAAAGATCTGTACTCTGAAAACTATAGAATATTCATGAAAGATATTGAGGAAGACACACAAAAAAAGGAAAAACACTCCATACTCATGGATTGGAAGAACAAATATTGTGAAAATGTCTATGCTACCTAGAGCAATCTACACATTTAATGCAATCCCTATCAAAAAAACATCAACTTTTTTCAATGAAATGGAACAAATAATCCTAAAATTTATGTGGAACCAGAAAAGACCCCAAATAGCTTGAGGAATGTTGAAAAAGAAAACCAAAGTTGGTGGTATCACAATTCCAGACTTTAAGTTCTATTACAAAGCTGTAATCATCAAGACTGTATGGTCCTGGCACAAAAACAGATGCATAGATCAATAGAACAGAAAAGAGATCCCAGAAATGGACCCTCAACTCTACGATCAACTAATCTTTGACAAAGCAGGAAAGAATGTCCAATGGAAAGTTTCTTCAACAAATGGTTTTGGGAAAATTGGACAGCCACATGCAGAAGAATGAAACTGGACCATTTCCTTAAACCACATAGAAAAATAGACACAAAATGGATGAAAGACCTCAATGTGAGAGGAATCCATCAAAATCCTTGAGAACACAGGCAGCACAGCAACCTCTTTGACCTCAGCCGCAGCAGCTTCTTCCTAGAAATATCACCAAAGGCAAGGGATGCAAGGGCAAAAATGAACTACTGAGACTTCATCAAGATAAAAAGCTTTTGCACAGCAAAGGAAACAGTCAACAAAACCAAAAGACAACCTAACGCATGGGAGAAGATATTTGCAAATGACATTTCAGATAAATGGCTAGTATCCAAAATCTGTAAAGAACTTATCAAACTCAACACCCAGAGAAAAATATTCCAATCAAGAAATGGGCAGAAGACATGAACAGACATTTCTGCAAAGAGGACATCCAAATGGCCATCAGACACATGAAAAGGTACTCAACATCACTCAGCATCAGGGAAATACAAATCAAAACCACAGTGAGATACCACCTCACACCAATCAGAATGGCTAAAATTAACAAGACAGGAAAACACCAAATGTTGGTGAGGATGTGGAGAAACGGAAACCCTCTTACACTGTTGGTGGGAATGCAAACTGATACAGCCACTCTGGAAAACAGTATGGAGGTTCCTCATGAAGTTAAAAATAGAGCTACCCTATAGCCCCACAATTACAATTACATTACAGGGCATTTACCCCAAAGATACAAATGTAGTAGCCTGAAGGGACACCTGCAGCCCAGTGTTCATAGCAGCATTGTTCACAATAGACAAACTGTGGAAGGGGACAAGATGCCCATTGACAGGTGAATGGATAAAGAAGATGTGGTATATATGGAATGTTAGTATATATGGAATAAATGGAATATTTCTCAGCCATCAGAAAAGATGAATAGTTTCATTTACATCATTGTGGATGGAACTGGAGAGTATTATGCTAAGCAAAATAAGTCAGTCAGAGAAAGACAATTATCATATGGTTTCACTCATATGTAGAATATTAGAAATAGCACAGAGGATCAGAGGGGAATGGAGGGAAAACTGAATGGGAAGTCATCAGAGAGGGAGAAGAACCACAAGAGACTCTTAACTATAGGAAAAAACTTACGGTAATTGTGTGGTAGGCATTAAGGAGGGCATGTGATGTGATGAGCGCTGGGTGTTTTATGCAACTGATGAAAAAACTGAATTCTACATCTGAAACTAATTATATACTATATGTTGGCTAATTAAATTTAAAAAATAAATAAAATACTGTAATTGGATTGATGACTATAATAGGTGTAGTGTTCCCTATATACCACTCAGACCATTAATAGGAACTTTGCATCCCAAAGCTGTTTTCCTTGTTTTATATAAGATCTCATTTATTATCAGTCTGCAAACATTTCTTGAACATTTTTGGTGTATATAAGACTGTTTAAAACCTTGAGAGAGAAGGAATTCTGAGGACACCTAAGCTGCAAGTAAGGCAATAAGGCAGCAGCCTTACATCGGCAAAGCAGGTGGTTTCCTACAAGTCTTGATTTTAAGGTGTCAGCAACATAATACCATAAACAGATGGAAGCTTCAATGTCAGATAAGTCTAACCCCTCTTCTCACTAATAACATGGACTTATGTGGGCTGCTCAACCCTTCTGAGTCTCAGTGGCCCATCTGTAATTGGAAAGAAGGCCCAAGTAAGTAAGATAGACCTAACACAGTGAACCATTTAAGTATGTTCTGGAAGAAGGTAGAATATAAATAAATGAATATCTGAACATTTAATGTACTACGCTTTCAGTCAGTATTAGACTTTTCTCCCTAGCCTGTCACATGGCCTGAAATTCCACTATTAGGGACTGGGTCTTTTAGGTTGTGGAATTGTACTTTCAGACATCACACATCAGTCTGCTCTCAGCTGGTGGCATCCTAGTATGAGGGTTTTTTATTTTTGTTTTTGTTTTTTCAGGAAAAGAATGCATTTTTTATTATGTTCAGTTAGCCAAAATATAGTACATCATTCATTTTGTTTTTTAATACATTTTTTATTATTATGTTCAGTTAGCCAGCACAGAGTACCTTAGTTTTTGATGTAGTGTTCAAGGATTCATTACTTGCATGTAGCACCCAGTGCTTATCACAACACATGGCCTCTTTAATACCCATTACCCGGCTACTCCATCCCCTCACTCCCCTCCTTTCTGCAACCCTCAGTTTGTTTCCAAGAGTCTAGAGTCTCATGGTTTATCTCCCTCTCTGATTTCTTCCCATTCAGTTTTCCCTCCTTCCCCTATGGTCCTCTGTGCTATTCCTTATGTTCCACATATAAGTGAAACCATATATAATTGTCTTTCTCTGCTTGACGTATTTCACTTAGCATAATCTCCTCCAGTTCACCCATGTTGAAGCAGATGATAGGTATTCATCCTTCCTGATGGCTGAGTAATATTCTATTGTATATTTGAACCACATCTTCTTTACTCATTTATCTGTTGAAGGACATCTTGTCTTTTTCCATAGTTTGGCTATTGTGGGTATTGCTGCTATGAACATTGGGGTACAGGTGTCCCTTCCTTTCACTACATCTGTATCTTTGGGATAAATACCTAGTAGTGCAATTTCTGGGTCATAGGGCTCTATTTTTTAACATCTTGAGGCTAGTATGAGATTTTTAAAAGAGATTCATTTTACAGAAAAGTGGATGGATCCAGGCAGTCCCTTAAGAGAACAAACCATAGGTCCATTAAGAATTGTTGAATACTTGATTCATTCACTCATTCATTCAGCTTGTAGTATGCTAGGTGCTGAGGTGCCAGACAGGACAAACAGGAAAGAGAATGGCACCCCAGGCAGTGGGAACAACATGAGCAAAGGTATAAGGGGGAAAAAGTGGGTTCTATAGCTCAAGGGGAGTATGTAAGTGGATGGTAATACAGGTGGAGAAGCACTTGTTTGAACTCTTTGTTTTTAGGAACCTTTTGTTACAACATAAGCACAGAAGTTATTGAAGAATTGCGTTTTAGAAAGATCATTCTGGCAATGTTGGCAAGAATAAATCAGAAGGGTAACAAAATCAGAAAGAGAGAGAGAGAGATCATTTAGCAGGGGCCTGTATCCATAATTCAGTCAGGTAGCACAAAGGATTCCAGCTGAGGCAGCTCCAGCTTTGCTGTGGGGGAGTATTGCAGTGAGCCCAGTTGTAGATCAGAGGAAGCTGAGGGGTACAGGGATAGGGACAGCACCAGAAAATGGTAAATAGATCCTGAAAGAGGGAATTGGAGAATACCAAGGAATAGTTTCACTTTCTTTCAAATGTTGCCTGTCTTGGGCCCCACACTGCTCTGGCTGCTTTGAGTGGGTACAAAAAAGAGAAAATATGGTCTCTGGTTGCCCAGAGGGAGGTGCAGCAGGTATTTGGTGGCCAGAAGAGACATTTAATACCAATCATTTTTACCGGTTAAACTTAAACTTTGAATCATGTGACCTGGGAATCACAAAACTACATTTAATAAAAAAGATGGTTCATATTTTAGTCAGAAAATTAAATGTAATGTTTAAAAAATGATTTCTATCTTCAAGGAATTCAGATGTTAGTGGGGAGACTGGACATCCACATTTAACAGTGTAAAGCAATGAGGCAGTGTTAAGAGATAGTGAGTACTACAGAAAGTTAAAGAGGGTGAAGATTGATGGGGTAACATTTAGTTTATGTATACTGTACTCTGTACCTCCAAGGTACACACTGTGTACACAACTGTTATTTTTAGTACAATGATGGAAAACACATCAGATTTCTAGTGGCACATTCAGAATATCTGAATCTTAAAAGCCAATGCAGTAGTATAGTATGTTAACTTATTTACTAACAGACTTGGCAAAGATCTTTTACATTAGTTATAGGTAACCAAACCACAAGGTGGAGATATTAACTGAGTTTCAACCAGGCTTGTGATTAATCATATTGGTAAAAACTTAAATCTGACTTGAAAGCCTTACTACAGTGAGACATTGCTTATTACAATTTGATCACTTTATGGTTTGGTATTTATTAACAGGTAGGAGAGAAAGAGATGTAGTTCCTTTTTAATTAATTACCAAAATTATAAATGACATTTTAAGAAGGAGTTGACCAAACCATATTACTAAAATATGTTTTTAATTTATTTTTTATTTTTATTTTTTTTTTAAGATTTTATTTATTTGTTAGAGAGAGAGAGCACAAGCACAGGCAGACAGAGTGGCAGGCAGAGGCAGAGGGAGAAGCAGGCTCCCTGCCAAGCAAGGAGCCCGATGTGGGACTTGATCCCAGGACGCTGGGATCATGACCTGAGCCGAAGGTAGCTGCTTAACCAACTGAGCCACCCAGGCATCCCACTAAAATATGTTTTTAAAACCAGCCTCATAATGCTTACTCAATATACTATATCATTTGTGGAGCTGATTGTTTTCCTTTAGAAATAAGATTCCCTGGGGGCACCCCAGTGGCTCAGTTTGGTTAGATGACCAACTCTTGGTTTCTGCTCAGGTCATGATCTCAGGGTTCTGAGATCAAGCCCTGATTCAAGCTTGAAATTCTGTCTCTCCCTCTCCCTCTGCCCCCTACACACACACACACACACACACACACACACTCAAATAAATAAAATCTTTAAAGAGAGAGAGAGAAATAAGATTCCACTGTAGTCAATCTGTCATGATAGACATTTTAAGGTTTTAAAAATGTGGTTCTATATCTAATGACCACTATGACTGTATATTTATGAACAATGTTTATTGGCATAGGTTTGGTATTTTACTTCTTAGTAATTTTAGGCAAGTTAATAGAATGGTGAATAAAAATGAATCACAGAATAGTCCATGATGGAGAAAATTGAGGTTGGGGTAATGAATGAATGTCAGGAGTTGACAGGAAATGTGCCAAACCAACAAAAATATCAGAAGCTGATGCCTGAGACATGTAAACAGTCAGAAGTTCTGTGACCAGTGCAACCTAGAAAAGCAGTCAAGAACAAGGGAATACACAGATATAAAAGGCAGAGACTCAAAAATCAAACCAACAAGTAGTAAGTAAACAGATATATAGGAAAAGGAGGCAATGAATGATTTTGTTTGAACAAAAGCAAATAAATATAAATATAAGAACATATTTATCCAGGTTCTGAAGATAAGAGTAAACAGCGTAACTTTACTAGATGGATGAGTATGACTCAGGAGCCAGGGCAGATCCTGGTACCACTGCCTTTTGTTAATTATAAGATGTCTGACATTCTAAACTGAGTATGGATAGGATTCCTTGAGGTTATGTTATAAATCATCCTGTAGCAAATAAATTTCCAGTGACCTGGCAAATAATGTTTAATTTGCTCATATATTGACCATTTTACATCTTTTGAAGTAATACCTAAGATTTGCTTTTTAGGAATCTGAGAACCGGCAAATGATGGACCAACTCCGAAAAGCCAATGAAGATGCTGAAAACTGGGAAAATAAGGCCCGTCAAGCAGAAGCAGATAACAATACTCTCAAGTTAGAACTTATCACTGCTGAGGCAGAGGGTAACAGATTAAAAGAAAAAGTAGATTCTCTCAACAGAGAGGTTGAGCAGGTAAGTTTGGGAAAATATACTTGTAGGACATTCTGCATCATTGTTAAGGGAATTTTGTTTGACATTCTATAAATATATAAATAAACATTTAAATTATTTAAATATACTGTGAATTGTAGACTAACTGTTCTCCTATATCCACTCTGGCTCTGCTTTAATCTATTCACTGCCCTACAACTGGAATAATCTAGCATTTTTAAAAATTGGGAATTATTTCAAACATACTAAGAAAGTTAAAAAAAAAAAAAAAGGTAATATAAATAGCACACATATACCCATTTCCCTAGTTGAAGGATGCTAACATTTTTCCAGATTGCTTCAGGACTCTCTTTTTGTGAAAACAAAACAAAACAAAATATTATAGATACAACACTATCCTTTCACCACCTCTCTCCCTAATGGGTGGTGTGGATAACTTTCGTCAGTTGTATAACTCTTTTGTATGTGTTTATACTTTTTCTGCATATTTATTACCCATACATTATGTATAATGTTTTGTGTGGTTTAAATTTTTAAGTGATACTCTAGATATCCATTTGCAGTTTGCCTTTTTTGTTCCATATTATAATTTTGAAATTTATCCATTTTGATACCTACAGTGTATATCCAAACAGTTGCATCTGTAGTCATTGTATAAATATTTTATTTTTAAAATTCATTCCCATTTTAAGGAAATTTAATTGTCTTCACATTTTCTATAATAAAATGCTGCAGCAAACATTCTGCAGTTACTGGATCCTTTTTTTTTTTTAAGATTTTATTTATTTATTTGACAGAGATCACAAGTAGGCAGAGAGGCAGGTAGAGAGAGAGAGGGAGAAGCAGGCTCCCCGCTGAGAAGAGAGCCCGATGTGAGGCTGGATCCCAGGACCCTGAGATCATGACCTGAGCAGAAGGCAGAGGCTTAACCCACTGATCCACCCAGGCGCCCTAATCCTTTATTATTAATGTCATTGGCAAGTATCCTCTCCCATTCCATAGGTTGCCCTTTTAGTTTTGTTGATTGTTTGCTTTGCTGTGCTTTTTCATTTTGATGAAGGTCCAATAGTTTATTTTTGCTTTTATTTCTCTTGCCTTGAGACCTATCTAGAAAGAAATTGCTATGGCCAGTGGCAGAGAAGTTGCTGCTTGTGTTCTCTAGGATTTTTATGGTTTCAGGTCTCATATTTAGGTCTTAAATCCATTTTGAATTTATCTTTATGTTTGGTGTAAGAGAATGTCCTGGTTTCATTTTTTAGCATGTTGCTGTCCACTTTTCCCAGCACCATTTGGTGAAGAGACTCTCTTTTTCAATTGGATATTCTTTCCTGCTTTGTTGAGTATAAATTGACCACATAGCTGTGGTTAATTTCTAGGTTTTCTATTCTGTTCTATTGATTTGCCTATTTTTGTGCCAATACCATCCTGTTTTGATCACTATAGCTTTGTAGTGTAACTTGAAATCTGGAATTGTGATGCCTCCAGCTTTGGTTTTCTTTTTCAACATTCCTCTGGCTATTCAGGGTCTTTTGTGGTTTCATACAAATTTTAGGATTGTTCTAGCTCTGTGAAAAATGCTGGTGGTATTTTGATAGGAATTGCATTAAATGCGTATATTGCTTTGGGAAATATAGACATTTTAATATTTTTTCTTCTAATCCATGGGCATGGAATGTCTTTCCATTTCTTTCTGTCATCTTTAATTTCCTTCATTAGTGTTTCATAGTTTTCAGAGTACAGGTCTTTCACCTCTTTGGTTAGGTTTATTCCTAGGTTTTGCTGCATTTGTAAATGGGATTGATTCCTTCATTTTTCTTTCTGCTGCTTCTTTGTGTATGGAAATACAACAGATTTCTGTATGCTGATTTTTGTGTCCTGTGACCTTACTGAATTTGTGTATCAGTTCTAGTGGTTTTTTCCCCTTTTTTGAATTCAAATTCAATTAACCAAGGTATAGTACAGCATTAGCTTTTGATAAAGTGTTCAGTGATTCATTAGTTCAGTATAGCATCCATTGCTCATCATATCACATGCCCTCTTTAATGCCCATCTAGCAGTTTTTTGATGGAGTCTTTCAGGTTTTTTATATAGAGTATCATGTCATCTGCAGATTGTGAAAGTTTGACTTCTTCCTTGCCAGTTTAGATGTCTTTTATTTATTTTTGTTGTTTGATTGCTGTGGCTAGTACTTCCAGTATTATGTTAAATAACTGTGGTATGAGTGGACATCTTTTTCTTTTTTCCTGACCATAAAGGGAAAGCTCTCAGGTTTTCCCCAGGGAGGATATTAGCTGTGTTTTCTTTTTTTGTTTGTTTGTTTGTATATGGCTTTTATTATGCTGAGGTATGTTCTGTCTAAACATACTTTGTTGAGGGTTTTTGTCATGAGTCGATGTTGTACTATGTCAAATGCTTTTTCTGCATCTATTGAAGTGATCATATGGTTCTTATCCTTTTTATTATTAATGTGGTATAGCACACTGATTGATTTGCAAATATTGAACCTCCCTGGCAACCAGGAATAAATCAGACTTGATCATGGTGAATGATTTTTTTAGTAAGTTATTGAATTCAGTATTTGCCAGTATTTTATTGTGAATTTTTGTATCCAGGCTCATCAGGAATATTGATCTGTAGTTATCTCTTTTTATTAAAGTTTTTAATTTATTTTTTAGTAATCTCTATGCAGTGTGGGACTTGAATTCATGACCCTGAGAACAAGAGTCTCTCACTCCACTTACTGAACCACA